>WEZZ01024353.1:1497-14762 GCA_013400585.1 Chloropsis cyanopogon | reverse complement strand
GCATCCTCCTACACCATGGGACATTAGGAAGAGGCTTTGATGTATGACCTTGGTCAGAGGTGCTGCTGATACTTCTCAGGATTTGCATGTTGGTGTTACTGCATGTAACAGCAATTTCTCTTGCTGATAAATGATAGTGTGTGTGTTTCAGCCTCTTTCCATCTTCAAATCTTAGTCTTTCAGTGTTCTATGGAATTTTGAATTACATAGAGCTGCCTATTCTTGGGTAATTTTTTTTTTTGGTATAGATTCTGTTCAGGCCTATGTACTTCTGTAGTGAATGCTGCAGGGTATAAAATAACAAAAACTCTTAGGCCATAATCACAATGCTGATTTGAAGTGAGATGTGAGGATAGCTAAAGGGGAAAGGGAAGAATGAGAGGTAGAAAGCTCAGCCTTGTCTTATAATTAATTATCTGAGATTCCTACTCCTAAGTAAAGAATATCTTAAAAATTCATTCTTTTAGTAGTATGCAAATAGAAGCTCAGAAGCTAGACTGGAAGACAATTTCCAGCGTAGCCATTTAGTGTTCTTAAATACATAAATTAGTGACTTGTTATTGAAAGCACTGAAGTTAGGTTTCTTCTACTTTTCTGCATACAACCTAATCCTAAAAGCGAGGCAGAAGTCTCTTCTAAGGACTGCAGCAACTAATGTGTGAGTTTGTGATTGAGCAACACTTCATTTGGGGAGGAAATTTGTAGAAATGATAACTCCTCAAAATATAGAAGCATGACAGCTTGAATTGTATTGGGTGCTCTTGCATTGCATTGCAGCAACTATCAGGAAAAGATCTGTGGAACTTGCATTAGTAATAGAAATATCTAACATATCAAAGCAAATGCCTTCCAGTAGTAACATGTGATAAATACAAGTCAAAGTCTTAATCTTCATAAAACTATAGCTTTACCGTTTAGTTAATAGTTTCCTGTTTCTCTAGGTATGGTTCATTAAGAAATTTAAGTTAATTAGACTTTTAAAGTTTTGTGATATTTTAATGAATATTCTTGTTACTGTACTTAGACATCAAATATTGCCCAGTGCTGTATGAACAGCTATGCACAATAGCTTGTATATTTGTTTTAGGGCTTGAGACACAGCAATTAAAAAAAGTTTTAAAAACTGGAAACAAATGTCTGGGCATGATTGCTCAGTTTGAGAAGAAGGTGGTCATGATTTCAGTCTATACAAACAGCAACTTGTAGAAGAAATGGAGGCTGTGAATGTGTCAAGAGCATCTGTATAGGTGGAGCTGGTGACTTAAAAACCAATGTAAGATGTAGTCTTGTATAGTAATATATCTGGAGCTTATGCTGGAAACACAAGAAGAGTAAAAAAGTGGTCTCTCTATAGTTTAGATAAAACTAAGGTCTTCTTTCTTTATTAAATAGAAACTAGTTGGTTGTATTATTTTTTTTTTCTTAAAGATGGCCTATCAGTTGTGTTCAAATTACTGGAACAATAGTTTTGAGGATTCTATTGTTATCATCTAGTGTGAATGAAGCTGATTCAGACAAAATGGTTGCTTTTTGCATGTCTAAAGAGGTGGAAAATTTCTGCTCATGTTTAAAACCACGTAGGAAAAGCCAATCCTGTGATGACACTTCACATTCAGGAAACTGGAGACCATGTTAGGGTATGAGAGGGGTAAAATAGCACAAAGTACATGTACGAATTAATCTGCTACTGTGTTCTTCAGACATATTTGTGTAAAGAATAGGATTTGTAAATTTGCCTTTCATATGGAAAAATATTTCAAATGCATTCAGCATTTATGAAGGCATGTTAGTAGTTACAAGTTTACCAGGTATTTGAAAATTCCTTCAGAAAGTAGGAAAGATATAAGGGCATGAAGTATATTATGCAGGTCCTTTTGGCTCTGCAAAAGCTTTTGGATAAATCACTTGTGCATACTTTATAATGTTGCTAGTTTTCTCCTAATCACCAGGGAAATAAGGATTGAATTTACCACCAATGAAACATCATTCTAAATTTCTTTTGAAAATGAAGTTATATTGAATCTTGTAACCCACATGCACAATAATACCAGTAACTATTCCAGAAGGCTATTTTGTCTATAATGTAATGAGGTGTGTTACATATGGGATTTCAATTTAATTAGGAGAGTAGGCTTACTGCTTGAGGAATGGTATAATAGCTATAGTTAAGCACATTTGTAAACACTTGTGTACCTTGAGGCTTGTGGTTTGTTTTACTTCTCATTATATTAAAGAGATAATGTATAAAACCCTAGCTTCCTCCAGCAGCATCTGTCTTTATTAGAGAATGCTTACAATATCTTCCATGAATAACAAAGATCAGTCAGAATCCTGTCTTGACTTGATGGTCATACGTGACTAGACTGAAAAGCTGAGACGAACGACTTAGGGTGTTCAGGGTAACTTGCAGAATAATGGAGCTGTACACATAAAACACTCTTTTTTTTCCCACAAAGACTTTCAACAAATTAGCTTTCTGTACAACATTATTTATGATAGAAATGTTGTGAGAAATCTGAAAATAGATCACCAGAAACAAACTGTAAAATTATAACAAAGGCCGCTTCTAAAATTTTCATTGGAGTGCCATAAAAACATAAATCACAAGTGTGGATTGAACATAATAGCCTTTACTTTTAAAAATAAATTTTAAAGCTTTATTTTTGTCTTCAAATTAGATAGTGAATTTTTCATTGTCCACTTTGTATTTAATTACAGCAAAAGCTCAAGGATGAGAAGGAGGCTAAACGTGCTCGTCTGGACGGCAGGCATGATTACATACTGGAGATCGTTGCCTCTTGTGTGAATCTGGACAAAGCAGAAGTAGAAGATGCTATTCTTGATGGCAACCAGGTAATCAAATGAATTTGAAAGTGAAGCTCATAGTATACTTTGGAATTAATGAAATTAAATTCTTGGTGAGATAGTTTTCAGACTTCACACCTGAGAGCACTCAAGTCTTTTCCTTGAAAAAATATTTTTCAGCATTTTTAATTAATATGAACAAGAGTGTCCTTAATTACAGGACCTATTGTAACAATATTGATTTTTAAATTGATTAGAATTTCTCCTTTACAGTGGTTATAGATAATATGCTAAAACTTGTGACTGTATTTCATAGTGAAACCACAGTGTGAAGTCTCTCAGTCCTTGAGTACACAGCACACAGAGGTTCAAGAGTCCTGTTGTTGCTTCCATAAGGCTGCCAGCTGCACTTGTGAGACTATATTGTGATCTAGTACAGCAAATTAAAATAAGTAGAAGCTACTTGACAAAATAGAATGTTTTTTGTGATCTGACTGTGAATGCGGGAGGGCTAATACAAATTCATATATTGAGACATTGAAAAATGCCACTTTTTAAAAATGCTGGGTAGACAGAAGTAGATATTTATTTCCTAACACCAAAGTAAACATGGCCATGGTTTGAGTTTTTATGGCTTGTTTTCTCTTGTATCCTCATTCCATCTGCATGCCTTCAATTTATGCATTCCCATTTCAGTGCTAATATTGTTGAGAAACTGAAGACAGTCCAGTGGAAGACCAATAAGGGAGAGAGGGACACAGGGCACAGGAAGTATGAGATGAGGGAGAAGAGGAGGTAGAGTAGCAGTCAAATAGTAGCCGTAGCCTGCAGCTGCTTGAAAAGTGATTGCAAAGATGACAGAGCTGTTCTCAGTGGGTGCAGATGGTAACTCCAAAGATAAAGCCACAACTTCAAAATGGCCACCAAGAGACCCTTCTTCACCAGGAGGGTAATGCGGCTTGGGAATAAGTTACTTCAAGTCAGTTGTGGGATTTCCGTCCTTTGAGACTCAGCCTAGGAAAAGCTCTAGATGATCTGAGCTGTTGGTGACACAGGAAGCTAGCCTCAAGATGTCCCAGAGGTCCCTTCCAACATTTCTGTGACTTCATGAGATAGCAAATGAGCAGTGCAGAACACTGTCAAGCACATTAAAAAGCAGAATTTGTTTCAGCCTTTGTGCATTCTATCTCTAAATGGGTTTCCTGGCAACCTATACTGCCTAAGAATAGCTGTCAGATGAGGAAAATATTTGCAGTTTCTACAGTTGGAAAGAGAAAAGTGTAATAATTGTTTTGACCTCATCTTGGAGAGCTCAGCCAAGGTTTTCTGGAATAGCAGTTTGTTATCTTGGTGTAACTGAGGCTTGTTATTAATGGAAGAGGGATAATTTTGGCTTGCTTCTAGTGATCTTTTATCCTTTTTTCTTCACTAGAAAGCACAAATGGTACCACCTAATGTTTCTGAAGATGAACTTGAAGGAGCCTGTTCTCCTAAAGATAGCTATGTAGTTAGGGACTACACAGAAAAGTGATTCAGATCTAGAAAAATAATGGATGAGGCAAGACTTTCAAGTGCTGAGACATGGATCAGCATATTCGCATAAAGCAACTCAGTTTCTTCCTTAGCCTGTATGGCCTATACATGAGATTTGTGGACTGCACTACCAATACATGCTTCAGTGATGCTTGATGGCAGCCCTGAATTGATGAAGAACTGTGAAATTGTCCTGAAGCTTGTAAATAAGTAAATAAGCAAAGGCTTCCTCTGTTGCTGTGATATGAATCAAACCAATGACATATCATGATCTTAACATGATTTCAAACAGATAGAGCGCATTAACAGATTCCTGGCCCCTGGAGGTCTGCGTCATCTGATGTTCTACTATCAAGATGTGGAGGTAATGGATACAGGTAAAGGAACTTATATTCTCCCGCAACATGTTACAGTTGTGCTGAACAAATGTGCAAGGAAAAAGAAAATAGTCAAGTTCTTATAAATTGGGACTTAAAGCAAGTCAAGTTTGGTCATACCAAGGCATTGATCACTGCTCATGAAATGATGATTGATGAAATTACCTAAGCTTATTAGTGCACTTCTGTATATTGCTACTATGAAGCAGCAAAGTCCTTCCTTGTGAGCTCAGCAACTCTTGCCTGTGGGAATTCATTTTTGATAATTAAAAAGTGACTTTCACACAAGGTGACCAGTGACAGATGCCCTTCCTCCTCCCCTTCAATCACCTGTTGGCCCTAGAAGCCATCCACATTTCTTGGCGCATGACCATCCATCTAGGTGGTCCTGTTACATGACAAATGCCTTCATGAGGCCCATATTATGGGTAGAAGAGGTGTTACCCCAGAAGACCCTTCTGCACATACCCCTTTACTGAGTGCCCCCATGTTCTACACTTCTAGGGGAAACCTCCTTCTCCCTTACCCTGGAGGTAGCTTAGGATCCCTGTGACAAGGACGTCCTACTTTTGCCCATAGCTTCTTTCTTTCCCAGAGCCTCCAGGGCAGCTGCTGTTGGGACTAGCCAGGTGCTCTGTGACCTCTCAGAGCCTGTGCAGGAGTTCACACCATTTCGTTACCCTGGATGTACGTGAACAGCCCTGTAAATATATCTATGCATAGCTGTATAAATGTGTTTATACATAGGTAAACGTATACCTAGATGAATGTACAAATTTGGATTTATATTCCATGTATTTTCAGTATATATGTGTCCTGGGGTGACTTTATGATGCTTATATTGCCAAATAGTCTGTTCTGTTTATATTAGATATTAAGTTCTATACCTTTAAAACTAGTTTTAAAAGTAAAAAGAGAAAAAAAAGAACATAGAATTTGTTTTCAGAGACTACATACACTCCTCCACATTCTGCTCTGCTGTGGTGTCTACAACACAAACAAGAAACAGCAAGACAGAACTTTCTTTTACTTTTTAGTTAGTTTTAACTAGCTAAAACAAAAAATATCCCTAATCTATTTTTTCCTTTCCTTATTCTTAAACCTATTCAAACCTACTCTAAACTAAAAACCCAAAAAACCGCCAAAACCTCACACCTGTAGCCCACCAGAGCCCAAGTTCACAAAAAAAAAAAGAAAAGAAAGAAACTGAGCGAGCTGAGCTGCATTCCACATCAAAAACTTCCCAAATTTACGATCAATTCAAACAGCAAGAAGTTTTATTGTTTGATATTATTAATTCTTTAGTTTTATGCTTATAGATACTTTATTTGTTAAATAAATATTTTTTTCCACCTTTCTCTAAAAAATACTTTTCCCAGACCAGTGGGGGAGGGGCCATTTAGATTGCTTTCTGGAAAGACCCCATTCAAAAGTTTCTTCCCAAAATTTATCCTAAACCAAAACAATATGTATGTATTTTCTTCAGTATATCTGTATATATCTAAAAGAGATAAGAAAACTAATATGATATAAGCAACTTTATTAAAAAAAAGTTTCAATGCACATAGAAATACAGTTAAATGAAAACACAAACCCAACCACTAATTTAGAAATCTGATGAGCAAGTTTTAACATGCCTGAAATGAAGTGGTGAAAGTATGACCAAGAGAGTGTGAGGCAAGGGTCAAAGCCTAGGAATCTAATGAGAGTTTATTAGATTCCAATCCAATCAGACCACACTACAGTATGGCATGATTTTGGTAACCTTTTGGGTTTTGGTGCTAAATACAGGCAATATGGAAAGCAGTAGAAAAAGCCACACAAGCAAAACCCAAATGAATTCACAACAAGGTGTGCATTGGGTAAATAAGCAAAAGTCCCTAGATCATCATACACAGGAGGAAAAACAAAGTAAAAAAAAAAGATAGTGATAGAGAAGATTGTGGGGATTGAGTGGTCTAGAGACTGACTTTGCCCACAGCTGTAAGTGTAGTCACTTGTAATACTATCAGAGAGTAAAACTTCTGCTGTAACCTTTTCCCTTTGTAGGTGGAACAGAGTTTGTAAAAGACTTGTCTGTGTTGATTGTTTACAGCTGTGGTGCACAGGCTGTCAAAGCAAAAATCTCAGTTGTGGTGGTAGCTACTAACTGGTAAAACTAAGTGAATTTTTGGCATTACACGCACTTTCTTGGAAAGGGCACTTACTCTGGTCACCTCATACACTAGCTGATTTTCTGACCCTGATGTGGATCAAGCAACATTTCTGTTAGGGCAGATGATCCCACAAAGGGAGTGTACAAGGAATTTTGTTTCTCTGCAGAGCAGGAGACTGTATCTGTGAGTTCAGGAAGATCTACTTCAGAGTCCTAAGATGTCATTTAAAAGTTTGATTTCTTGCAGTGTTTTGAAGATCACTATTCATGTGCATTTAAAAAACTTCCAGCACCCTTTTCAGAAAGAGTACATATTTTCTTAAGAGACTTCAGGTTATACTACCTATTTCACCTCCACAGATTGTGGAAAAACTCTGACGACTTTTGCTGGTCTTGCCTCTGTAATTACTTGTGATACTTTGACCCTGGCGGGATGCCAGGAACCCACGAAAGCTGCTCACTTGCCCTCCCCTGCTACAGCTGGGCTGAGGAGAGAAAAATTATTCAAGGTTTCATGAATTGAGATAAGGACTGGGAGAAAACACTCCAAGGGCAAAACAGGCTTGACTTAAAGATATTAAGGGAATTTATTACCAACTAAATCAGAGCAGGATAATGAGAAGTAAAATAAGCCCTTCAAAACATCTTTTCTTCCCACAACCCCTTCCTCTTTCACACCAACAGTGCAGGGAGACAGGGCGTGGGGGTTTTGGTTAGTTCATCACCCAAGGTTTTCTTTCACTGCCCAGGGAGAGGAGTCCTTCGCCTGTGAGGTCCCTCCCACAGGAGACATTTTTCTGTGAACTTCTCCAATGTGGTTCCAGTCTCAGGGGCAGGAGTCCTGCCAAAACTGCTGCAACATGTGTCCTCCCACAGGCACACAGTCCTCCCAAAACTGCTGTGGTGTGCATCACTCTTCCACAGGGTGCACTCCTCCAAGGCCAGGCTGCTCCAGCCTGGAAGCAGGGGCCCCCTCTCTCCACTGCGTCTCCCGCCGGATCACAGCCTCCTCCCGGCATCCACCCGCTCCGGCATGGGCACTTCCCCATGTTCTCACCTTGTCCTTTTCTCTGGCTGGATATAAAACTGCACCACAAACTTTGTTTTGATTTTCCTATCAAGTATGTTATCACAGAGGCATTACCACCATTTCTAATTGGCCCAGCCTTGGCCAGCAGCATGTCCATCAGGGATTGCCTCTGCTGGACATGGTGGAAGCTTCCAGCAGCTTTTCACAGAAGCACCTCTGTGGCTCACTCACTACCAAGAACCATGCAAAACTGAAACATTACTACAGTAAAAAATTAGAGCAAGTTTATTAACATGCAATACATCAAATTAAGAACATTTACAGAGTCAGGTTTTTGCTGGTGACAGAGCCCTTGTTGTACTTCTGAGGTATATGAAATGGAGGCTTCAGAGCTGCGGTGAAAAAAGGGAGAGGGAAAGGTGATGAGAACAGAAGTGTAGGGAAGGAACTTATGGTGGCCACCTGATCCAAAATAGGGATCCCTGGTGCAGATGGTCGTGTACCTGCAAAAGAAATCTGCAGAGGGGTTTATGACTTTTTGGATGTTGCCCTTCAACTGCTGGTATCAACAATTTACTTTTTCATCTTCTTATTGTTGTAGTGCATCACTGAGGTATGTATGCATGCAATTTTACTCTGAGGCAACGCTGAAAAGCTAGTAACAAAGAGGTATTGTGACCAAAAACATACGAGAAACATTTTACCCCCAAAGACACTGTTTCTTCTTAGTGACCCTTTACAAGTGTTGCCAGCAGCCTGAACACAGGAGCAGTGTATTCATGTTGGGGGAAGAAGAAAGGACAAGGAAGTCCCTTGCAGCTTTCTTATTGGTTTTTGTTTGTTTGTTTGCTTTCCCCACAAAGAATCTGCTGTGGCCTCTTTCTCCTTGTTTTCAGAAGCACCCTATTTATTTTTTTTTTCCCTTATGTTTACATATTTTTAGGGAAGGACAGTTGATAATAGCTTCTCTAAGGTAAAATATATCACTACATTTTCTGACTTTTCATTAATTTTTCTTTTTCAAGCAAGAGAGCATTATCTACAACTGCATGATATAACCTATAAAAGGACCTTGAGCCTGAACGATTATTTAGAAGGAATAGAAAAAAAAAGTAAATGAATAGAAATGAAAGTCTTTTGATGCAAGAATGGCAAAACTAGATGAAGTATTTCTTACTGTGCCATGAAGACTCTGAATGCTGCATACTTTCTGTGGATAGTTCTATGAGATGCCTCCAGGAGACTGGGACTCAGAAAGACACAAATAATGACTGAACTGTTTGTATAGAAAACTTTTCTTTGAATAAATAATCAGTGGGTCTTAATTGTTTCTTTTTTTGAATCTGTAGAGTACTTTGGCCTTCCAGGAATAGGAACAAACTCTCATTTGACCAAGAAGAAGAAACTTAAAGTATTTGTGACAGAGGGAAAAGAAGTCGCTTTAACTGGCGTATGCATTTTCTTCATTAGATCTAGTTTTTCTAAACCAGTCACAACTGAGAATATCTATCAAGTAAGTCAGTGACTGCTCATCTCTGTACATAATCTTGTTTAAATTTTGTTTTTACCATGGGCTATTTGCTTTCAGCATATAATTTGACAGCTCTTGATGTGGAGGAATGAGTAAAAGGACACAGATGGATTAAGTGAAACAGGACAAAAAGGGAGGGAAATGGAAATACAGATTTTATCTTGTGGCAGCAACTTGATGTATTTAATTGATATGAAAAAAGGATACTGAGGAAGAAAATTTAAGACAATTTGTAATGACAGAGTAATTAGTCAATACCTAAATACTAAGGTGTTAAATTTAAAAAAAAATCCAGCAAATTCATTTGAAAAACAAAAATTAATTTACTTTTGAGAGTGTATATGTAAACTGTATATAAGTAAGTTTTTACTGTTAAAAAACCCCTTGTATTGTCTCTTTTACAGGAAGTAAATTTTAATATGATGGATATAGGTCGAGATGGCTTATTAAAAAGCATTGAGCAGTTGATATCAGAAATATTCATTCCAGCCTTACAGACTATGGACCATGGCTGGGTTGAACCTCAACAAGTTCCTAATATTAAGCAGGACTTCCTTCGTGCCCTTGAAGCATTTATTAATGTCCTATCAGGAACTCAGCAAAGCCTGTTGGAAAAGGTAGTATGTTCACACGGCAAATAGAAAGTGATCTAGCTGTAGAATGTGTCTAGCTTTGGACCTTTTGAATTAACTGCTGTTGCAGATTACTCATAAAATTTGCTTTTGTTAAACTGGAGAATAACCCAACACTTCTGTTTATTGTCCTCAGGAATTCATTATACTTTGATCTGTGGTTTTAATAGTTCTGTAGGTGCTTCGGTTCTTGTTTATTCTGGGGCCAGTTCTTTAGAGCTGTTAACTTCTTGACTCTCCATTGGCTGTGGACACTCTTAAATGTTGAATTATTAATGTGTGACAAACTGTTGCTTTAACTGATTGTTTTCTACTCAGCTTTTGTGAAGAAAAGGGCATGAGAGCACAGCTGCCTGGTTGGTGAATTCTTCAGATTCTGGAGTCTACTTCTAGCTCAAACCAGTTTAATTTAGACTGAGCTGCGAATAAGAAGTGATATACCCCAAGCAGAGCAATGAGTTAATGTTTAAAGTTCCCAGATTACTTGTCATGAACATTCAGCATTCCTTTTTTTTTAAACTTATATTTTAGGTCAGCCTGAAAAAATGTGAAACATATGACCTGAAAACTCTAAGAGGGCCTTCAGATTACTTGATGGTTGCTAACAGCATAGAGGCTCTTGAAAAAATAGAAGTCTGCATGAAAGAATGGACCAAACAAATTGAACAGGTGACACATGGGACAAAGTAAAATATGAAAACATCTTGGCAGATGAGTTTAATCCTGTTGGTGTTACAGCTACCTTTCTATAAATTTCGATGAGTTCAATCTCTTTATTTTAAAGTACTGTTGATATATTTTTTGTGCTTTTACTTTTCAATGGAAATATTACTGAGAGCTTTTTCTACCTGCTAGTTAATATAGGATACACAGTTTGGAAAGCTTAGTCCCCTGTCTTTGATAATTACCTGTTATTAAACTACAAAACAGTGAGTAGTTCCCAGTGGATTTAATGAAAACAAAAAAACCACAGTAATTGACTGAGCACTATTCTCAGTGGTCACATTTGTACTTTAAAACATGCTTTGCAGGTTATTTGCAGAAAATATAACTGTCTGTAACAGTGCTCTTGGAACAGAAGGAACAGAATCTCTTATTTACTTGGAAATAAAAGGACCAAGCAAAATCAAGTTTCATATATGAGGTGGAGGCTAAGTTAGGTAATTTATCAGGCAAGGTTAATACAACGTGTTAAATGTAGAATTAATCCATCCTACTTCTGCAGATAAAAAATATGAGCATCACTCACATTACTATATAATAAAAGGTTCTTGCAGAAAATGACCAGTTGAGAAAAGAAGCAGATGACCTTGGACCACGAGTAGAGCTTGACTATTGGAAAAACAAATTGTCAAAATTCCACTACCTTATGGAGCAGCTGAAGAGCCCAGATGTGAAGGCAGTGCTTGGAGTACTCACTGCTGCTAAATCCAAACTGCTGAAGGTTTTTATTTTAAATTATGACAGATATAAATATTGTAAATGCTCTTTATACCCTAGCTCATTTTCATAATGTATGTAACAATGATGGTGGGGAAAACATTGAAGCATCTTTGGCTTTTGTTTTCCGTCTCTATTCCATAGCTTGAGTAGATAAAGCTTAAATCTAGTTCAATTTATTGAAAAAGGTTGGGAATCCCCTCAGTCTAAAGGCTGAAAATGTACTTCATCCACATAGCTCAACAGAAATAAATAATTAAAAAATATTTGAAAAGTTGATTATTAAATCAGAATATTGAATTGATGAACTGGATATTTAATGACAAAAAAATTGAATCTCTCAATTTTTAAAGCCTTGTTTTCAGTTGTTATAGTGCCTGTCAAAATTGTTGGTGGAATCATAACTTCTTACATTGACATAACAAATTTGAAGTCCCATCACCAACAGAAAATAAGTAAATAAAACAAAAAATCTTGTCTCATCAAAATGAGATGTGGAACAAATACATAATTATAAATCCATAGTTCATATATTTTACAGCAGCTTGACTGCACACTACCACTGACTATTTAGCTGAGTGGTCTAAATCACTGTGTGTTCACAGCCAAGTTGCTGAAACAAGATAAGGACATCATCTTGGGTAAACAAGTATAATTCTGAAATAAAAGATCTGTGCTTTCAAATGTGTTTAGAACCTAATGACAAACCAAAATGATCTAAAACCATCTTTTTCTTAAGTGCATACTTTTATTTGTTTTTTCAACTTTCCGTTCTTAGAAGTGGCGAGCATTGGATATTCGCATCACAGACGCAGCAAATGAAGCTAAAGATAATGTGAAGTATCTGTATTCTCTGGAAAAATATTATGACCCATTATACAATAGTGATCCTGTAAGCAGAACTTTTAAATTCTCAATATAAATGTCTTGAGACAAGCTATGTGAATATATTTTGTGGGATGGGTTTGGAAATGAAACAGAAAATTTTACATATGCAACTCCAGTTTGAGATTTTGTGCAGTTGTGGTAAAAGTGGCTTAATAGGAATTTCTGGATACAAATTAAAGTACTTGTTATTTTCATACCGTAGTATCTATAAAGCTTTTGTTCTGATGAAGAGACTGAATTCTGTGCTGTGGGCGAAAGTAAATTCCTTAAGATCAAAAAAAAGAAAAGTAAACATGATGTAGTGCTAAAGTCAAAGTTTGGTCTTTTGTCTTTGTGTTGATGGCCAGGTAATGGTTAGACTAAAATTTATAGGGCAATTTTCAGCTTCTTGTGTTGGGGAAAAGATAAATAGGGTTATGTAAATATTAAGACATAATTATAAATCACCTTCTTGTACTATAGTATGCGAATGCATAGGATGATGCAAGCATAACATGTAATGAACAAAATCAGCCACCCTAAAGTTGAGGACTGGAGGGGTCTCCCTCTCCCATTATCTGCTAAAATAGGTGGCAAATAATTGCTTTTATTAAAACTGGTCTTGAAACTGACTGTATGCATCTTCCTAGTCAAAGAAATATGACTGGTAGCCATGAAGACTCAATACTTTGACCTGTCCTAGCTTCCTCTCTCTCCTCTGAAACTTCTCCCAAAACCAAATTGTTTCCAAAGAGTGCTCTAGGCAACCATGTTTGTTTCCATTTACTGGGTTGCATTAGAACAGTGTGTTCTTTCAGTGTTTCCAATCTGCTATTGAAAGGTTATTGGGTTGTGATACCCATAAAAACAGAGTAAAAGTGACTGTACTCGCTAC
>WEZZ01024351.1:6521-26464 GCA_013400585.1 Chloropsis cyanopogon | reverse complement strand
GAACTTGAGCCAAGTCCTAAGGGAGACTTGCGTGGCATTTGCACACCATGTTGACATTTAAAACAAAAGTCAAGCCCTAGAAACATAACAAAATTATGGGCTAGCTCTCTTTTTGGTGCCTGCATAAATTAGCAAGACTGTCATCCTTGTCATTTAACACTACGGCTGCACCAGTGTAGAAATCCACATTAACAGCACTGACCCATGGGTCACTGAACCTTGAGAAAAGGGAAGGGATTTTGCAATGGGCTGCAATGACTTTTCTTTAGAAATCTTAGCAGAGCTGATGCAGTTACCATGCATTATAGAGTTTTCAGGAATCAGTGGTTATGGAGAGAAAAAAATTTGCCGGACTGTTCTTCTGTGTAGGAGCACATATTTGCCCTTATTTTTATTAATGGCCCAAAACCTTTCTTGGAGTTCTAGATCTCTGCTAAATGAGGAATGCAGTCTTCTAACAATCTTAGCTCTGATATAATATTTAACAAGTATATTCCCAATTTTAGTGGTCACAGAGAGCTTGCACAAAGCCACCTGCCTGGTTAACAGTATTTCCTTCTTTCTGGAATTCTCTCTCCAAATTCAATGTGGATGATCTGGCAAGCTTTGAAAGCATTCTAGCTTAAATAGGGGAGCCTGAGATTTTCAGCATCCTTGGTTTAAAAATGTGCTTCTGAAAGGGCTTGTCTTCAGGCCCTTTAGTTGCCCAAATTATATTTATAGTCACACTTGGCATCTACCTGACACAGATCTCAAGGCAATTTTACAAATCACTGCTCTCCTCAGTTTACAAAGAAGTTAAGAAGACTTGAGTAGCAGCTCAGACAACTTCAGTAGCAGTTGTCCAGACTCCTGATCTGAAGAGTTATGCTCTGAACCACTGTGTGTGTCCTTGCAATATTAGAAACTATATAGTCTGGAACAAAGCTAAACAAAGCTATCTTGATTCAGTCTGAATACTACTGTGGTAGGTCTAAAGAAAAAAAAAAAAAAAAGAAATATAAATGCAAGCTACTGATCCTATGGTTAGAGCGTCAGAACATTTTAATGCTATATATAGAGAAAGTGTATATATAGTATTAAGGACATGAGTGTATTTTATCTTTGGTCAATGCATAAAGCTGTCTGAGTGTAATAATAACTCTCAGCTGAGTCTACGTCGGCACAGACTGCTTACAAATCACTGCAAACATTTGTACAGAGCAAAGCACAAGACACTGATGAATAGAAAAAAGCTGGAGAGAGAGCCCTGTCCTTAGCAGGAACATTCTGAAGAGAACCTTACATCTATTACAATGTACAAAATCCACAAGGATGGAGAAGTAATATTTAGCTCCATAATATTTCTTGTAGCTTGAGGTCTGACAGAGCTTTATAAAGCTGATGGTCAAATGCTGCAGTTCTTCTGAAAACAGTCTTACAGTGGGAAAACATTTTGTGTTAAATATTGTAACAAACTCACTATTGGCTCCAACTTTACTATGTCACTCTCTGTTCAGAGCCCTGTGAGAGCTGTGGAAAGAGGCCATGGAGGCTGGAGTACCACTCAGACTGTGCACTAACAGTAACAGACCAGAACAGTTTTCACTTGTCATTAAATCACACATGTTATCTAATTTTGTATCACACCTTTACAAAACATATTACATATTTTTGGGTTTGTTGTTGCTGTTGCTTGTTTTGATTTTTTCATTTTATTATTTTATTTTATTTTTAACTTTAGGAAAAAATAGTGCCTTTGGAAACAAGATTGAGGTCAGTGTTTCCCCCCTCATCAGCCTTATGTACCCATTTTTTCCCAGCAGGCTGATAGACTGGCTGTAGCCCTGCCAAACCACTCTGTCCTCAGCCAAATGTGACAATCACTGGAAAGCTCTTGGTCCAGATCTTGGTTTGTTCAGGTCTCTCCCTCCATCACTGTCCTTGCTGAGGCTCACCCTACTACAGGCACTTCCTCTAATGAGAGGGAAAAGTATTTTCCTGTTCATTCCCTTTGCACAGGAAATCACCCTGAAAGCGTATTCCCTTTTTGGTTTTGTTTATGTGTCTGATTTTTTTTTTTTTTCTGGTCAAAGGAGAGTGGCAATGGCAGAGAATTGCTTGAAAAAGGAGGATGGAAATAGTTTTAAAAGTCAGTTAGATTTATATTTATCATCATATCCAGTACCATACCCTACCTGCAGGGACATTCATTGCCTGAGTACTTCATACGGGTGGCGATAATCAGGAATATTAGACAGAGATCAAATGTGGTTGGAATTAAAGCATCTCTGTGTGGCCAGTATGCTCATTCATTTAGTTATCTTTCCTTGCTTGAAGGAAGGAAATCAGAATTTTCTTATCAGCAGGAGGAAATACAAGAAAATCTGTTGTTTCCTATTCATTTAGAGAGCAGTCCTTTTAATATAGATCTGAAAACATTCTGGTTACATTTTTCTCTATCTTTTTTTTTTCCCCACTTGATTTTCTTTATATTTTCCTTTTTCCCTATTCCTTCTCTTTTTTCTTTTTTGTTTTCCCTTTTCCCTTGCATCTTCTTCTCCTATTTTTCTTTTTTTTTCTTCTTCTTTGTGTCTTTATTTCTTTTTTTTTATTTTCGTTTTTAAATACAAATAGAGAAGTGCGTATGGAGGATGCCATTGATTTGATACAAAAGTGGAAACCTAATTTTTTGTACTTCCAAAGAGATTAAAATCTCAAAGATATGAGTGGCCACTACAGGCTAACCTCAGTTCTGTAATGTCTTTGGCTTCAGTGCAGTTGTACATGGGATAAATTTAGTAATTATTTGCCAATGGGAGCTAATAACCCATATTTTTTGTTTTACACAACAGTCATAATGAAATTTCTCAAAATTCAAGTGTTAGGCATTTAACTGGAGGGACAGTACTTAGATGATGTTCTTCTCTAGTTTTTCCACATATATTTGGTAACCTTTGTATTACAGCTCTTGTCTGTTTCACAGAACTTTAGGAAGAATTCTGCCTTGACATCTAGTAATATCTTTACATACAATGGTTTTAGTCTCTCTCAGCTGTCTTTTTCCATAATCATAGCAAGATCTGTCCTACTAGTTTAACCCTCTAGTCCCTGTAGAAATGCTAAAATGCTGTCAACAGATTGGGGTGCTCAATAGCACCCATCTGATGCAAAGTTAAATGCCAATGTAGATACACACATAAGATACAAAAACTTCTTTTTTTTTTTTTTTTTATTTACACCTTTATTTAGCAGCTTATTTAACAAAAATAAGCTCCTGTTTGCAGCAAGCATCTCTGTTGGCATTGATGGGTGTCATCATTCAGTCTGTGAGGCATTGCCATCCCTTTCCCCTTAAAAATGAATAAATAAGTAGTGAAATGATGGAATCTCTCCAAATCTACTCACTCCCTATTTTTCTTACAAAAGAGGTATTTGTTGATTTGTTTTACTGAGGCTGGATTTAAAACTAAGATTCACTATGAATCACAGAGCAAACTTGTCTCAAGAGGGGTGTGGGTGACTGTGATTGAGGAGGTAGCATGATCTACCATGCCATTGGGATGGCAGGGAAGCTAGGGATAATACACATCTTTTACAAAATGAGTTTATCTGAGGAAAATGGTAGGTAAACAAGAACAGTTCTTGCACAAAACATAAACTTGACTTCCTTTTTTCATGTTCTAATGGACAATATCTTTGTAATAAATACAGTGCTTTCTTCATGCACTGTAAATTGTTGTGTAACATGTTTGTGGCTTCCTGCAGTGGCACTCTGGTTTTTTTTAAAAAAACTTTATAGGGTTTAGTGTATTGATGGCAAAGAGCTACTAGACTGTGATTCCACTCATAAGAGCTCTCATGAGAGGATAATGACAAGGCCGATATCAGCAAAATGGCAGAGTATCAAAACCCCCCTGGCTCTCCAGGACTTTCACTACCTGTACTCCTAAAGCCTGTGGCATTCAGTGGCCTTACAGGAGTGGTGGTCAAAGAACAAAGAATAACAGAATGGTTTGTGATGGAAAGGACCAGAAAGATCATCTCATTTCAGCCCCTCTCATGGGCAGGGAATCTTCCACTAGACCAGGTTGCTCAAAGCCCCGTCCAACCTAGTCTTGTTGGGACTGGTCCAGCTGAGACTGGTCCCACAAGGCTACTGGATAATGTCATTAGGATATATCTAAGGGCAAATATAAAATATTAAGCATTAGGAAATTGTCTGCATACTCAACAGAGAAAAAAAATTTCATTTCCATCTGAGCTATCCATTTCTACAGCCTGTAGTTGACCTTGGTCATAAAACCCCTGATGTTCACAATCTCTAAATAAGGGATTAGATGGGGAGACCTATTAGTTACACAGTATTATATTAAATATTTTAACACCTGAAGATGATGCAAGAAGTGAACAGGGAAGACAACTTGCAGACAGGTGCTTTTTCTCTTCACTAATTCATTCAGTCCCCCACATTCCCTTGACCTGTGACCTTGCACAAGCTCCAAAACAAACTTGATCAGTGCATGGTTATACAGACACCAGTACATTAAACAACCCCAAAGCCTTCCCTAACTGGTGCTGCACAGCGCTGGAGGTGGGGGAAGCTGTGCATGGCTGTGCAAAGCTGTGAGCAATCAGACAGTTCATTCTTCTTTCAGGAAGTGTTACATGTCCAGGCTGTGGTATTCTGGCTCCTTTCAAAATGTGTCAGCTTAAACAATCTCTGCAAAGCACGTTCCTTTCCTCTCATCCTGTTTTTCCTCTGTGCTGGAAGAGCTGCTGTGTTCCACCCCCCAGTCAGCGCTGAGACTTTTGTATAAATGAAAGTTACTGAAAGGATTTGTGGCCACTTCATTATCACTGCTGTGCCAGATGATAGGGGTTGGAGCATTTTTAGTACCTATAGAAATATTGTGGGAGGGAGGGAGGCAGGTAACAGTCTGAGCTGCCTCCAGCAGAGGGAAGTGGTACACACACGCTTCCCAGCGTGCTCCGTGCTGCCGCTGTGCAGAGCAGACAGCAGAAATGTCAGGTCTGGCGTTTGCAGAGCTGAAATTCCTCCCCCCCACCACACCTCATTCCCCTTGCCAACACAAATGCCTGATTTAATCCCCTTTGGTTCTTTGTCACATTGATCTTACCTTCGGTCTCCCTCAGACCAAGACAGGAGGTATCTGCCATCCAACTCTCAGTAACACCCCCCTGCAATGAGACTTTACATCAGACATTGGATTCTAAAGCCCAGAGTAACTGCTGGGAAATAGAGGTGCAGCTAGGGCTCCAAAAGCAGTTTTGGATTTAAGTGTAAGGTTTATTATTATATTCCAGAGGCTATTTTAAACCAGGGCTCTTTTTCCTGAAATCCGTCAGTAGATATGGCAGAGGACCTTGTCTGGGGCTTGGGCAGATGGTCCCAGTGCTGCCTACAAGTGAATCCCCACAGAGATGCACACTCAGATCCCTGCACACCAACACACAGCTGGGGCTTGTCCAGACTCAATTTCTAGTCTTCTT
This sequence comes from Chloropsis cyanopogon, assembly GCA_013400585.1. NCBI lineage: Eukaryota > Metazoa > Chordata > Aves > Passeriformes > Irenidae > Chloropsis > Chloropsis cyanopogon. The sequence goes on along the minus strand of WEZZ01024351.1, from coordinate 20,971 downwards.
TTGTTTGTCACACATCTTTCTGTCGCAGGGTCCCTTTTTGGACAAACACACACACACCCCTACATGAGCTGAACAGAAATGCACTGATATCTCATATGGAAGAAATCGTTTGACCACTTCTCCTTGGCAGTTTTACACTTCTAAGATACGTGTGACTCTTCCCTCGTCTTCTCTGACTTTGGAAAAAGCAAAAGCCTGCTGGAGATTAATTCATGGGGAAGAGAATGTCTTTTACCTACACTTCCTTGAACTGCCTTAATACTGTTTGCAAAGCAACCAGATGACTTTGTCTCATCCTCACCTCATCTAGAGCTGCAGGGAGGCAAGTTTTTCCTCTAGCTTTCAACCTTTTGATGCCAGGATTTTCCACACTGAGATACATTAGGTGGGTAACAAGAAGATCCTATTAAAGTGAAATGAACTAGCAAAAAGATTGTCAGCTGAGCAAATAGGAAACATATAGTACCTATCCATCCTTCTCTTGATTCCTTCCTGCTCACTATGAGAAAGAAAGGAGAAAAAAAAAGCTGCTAAAGGGGGAAGTGCAACAGAGAGCAACAGCAGCAGTGACAATGTCTTGATTTTAGAAGTAGAAAACTAATCATTGCTGCTAAAGACACAGCTCCTTTAATGAAGAGGCTGCTGCAATATCATCGCAACAACTAGCAACCCACATGTTAGATTACAACAGGTTGAGCCAGTGCACGCTCCCCTGTGCCACACTCTGAAAAAAATAAATCAAATGTCTGTACCTGAGGCTCCTTCATTTCCCATGCAGAGCTCTCCTTTAATGTAGGCTTTTCATGGTACCTTTCTTTGCCAAGAAGAGGCTGACAATGGCTTATTTACCTAGTTACCTGTCCTTGAGCTATGTGGCTTTTCTTTGAATAAATTAAACTGGCTCTTTCGAGTGATGCTTTCAGCCTCTTCAGTCTGGATCTAATTCTCAGAAGAGTTTTTGCTTAAAACCTGTTTTTCAAGTTTTCAACCAAGTATTGACTGTCTGCGAGATGCAGCTCTCTGAAAAGACCCTGGTGCCTATGGGTAAGGAAAAATATCCTATCTGACTACCTTGCCTGCTCTTAGGTTTCCTATATACTTACGATAGACTAAAAGTGGAATGAGGGCTTGCTAAAACATGCCCTTGTCTTTTTTCAGTAAATTGCCTTGCTTGTTTGCTGCTTGTGACTCTGGGACCAGATTTTCAGCTGCTGAGAGTTTCTTTAAACCCACTGCTAGGAGATGGATTTATTTTTTGGTGCTATAATAGCATTTTTAATATTCCTGAGTGGATATACAAATTAGCTTTGCTTTGTGTGACTGTCTCACAGGAAATGGTGGTAAATACTTGAAAAACTGTCACAGGAAGTTTGATTTTAGTCTCCAAAGCAGAGGAAAATCTTGATTTCAATTTTTGGCAAAGCGTGTTTTTGTCATGTATCTTCTATGATCTCAGCAGCAACAGAATTTCAGGGGCCAAATGCTCATTTGTATGAGCTGACTTATCTCTAAAGCAAGGAATTTTATGGTTCATCAGAAAAGCTGTCTGTTGTCATGGACATGGGGTGATTTCTTTTCCCCTTGGGCGCCTAGGAGAAGAAATAAAAAAAAAAAAAACAAAACAGTGAGACATAGAAAAATGTCTCAAATAGCATGCAGAATGCCCAAATAGCATGCAGAAAAGATGCTTTTTCTTTTTAGGACACTGTAGAAAGTTCTAAAGATGATGTCCCAGGCACATTAAAACATAACATGTATTAAATCTGGCACACAGCTAGAGTAAACTGTTGTTTCTCTGTTGTTCGGTTTTTCCCTATGCATTACCACTGTATTCAAGCATATTGTGTTTTTACATATGCATATTCTTGTGGAGCAGGGAGAGAGGAAACCATAAGGGTGGCAGAGACCAAGAAAACAGAGGTCCCTTTCATTGCTGGAGCTGTCATCAGGTCAGGGTGCAATACATACCATCAGAGTTCTCAGCAATGCTCAGGGCAGAAGTGAAGAGAAATGTTCAGTCCCAGGCCCTTCTTTGGAAATATTGGCTCACTATTTACTACTGTGAGTAGCTAGAACTCACTGTACACCCTGCTGAGCTGTTCAGAGCAATTCACTTCAAAATGGTCTCTGACTGCATGCCTCAATCCAAATGAATTCAGGATAATTCTGTTGCAGGTCTCATGCACCTGAAATCAGAATTTGGACCTAACTAGAATAGCTCTTATTAAATTATTATTATCATCACTGCTATTATCTCTATGTAAACAAAATACCACATACCATGACGAAACTGCTGCTTTTATCTCTCTTTGTAATGCTCCAAATCCTGTAATCTAATTGTTACACATCCTTGCTCAAAAGAAAGGCTCAAATATTAGCTTAAGGTTGTAATAGTAATTAGCACTGCAGAAGCTTAAGCTATCTGTGTAGATCACAGGGTTTGCTTACCACATACTTTATCAGTAGGTTAGCTCGGGAACCTTATCATCTGACACTAGGAATCCTGAGTTCAGCTGATTTTTTAGGAGTCTGTCTGTTCTGAATGTTTGTTCTTTATCTCTTAGGCTGTGGTTGAACATGCATCAAACACAGAAAGGAATGTAGGGGGCGAGGGAGCAGGGGAATGGGGAAAACCAAGTGTTTTGGCAGTGAAATGGTACTAAATAATGCCAAAATGTACTTGAAAGAGGAGTGGCACTAGGATCTGTTTAATTGATGGTAGAACCAAGCCAGAAGTAGGGTTTCATTCTCTACTGACAGGCAAGGGTTGTAATTCACACTCAAACACAGCATCTGTCAGAGGTGAGCAGAGCAACTCTGCTGCCATGTACACAAGGGAAATTCCAGCACCAGAGATTTGGAGAGTGGATGCTCTGGTTTTGACACTGTGGCAAATTTACTGTATGCCTTTACTGAGAGCATTTTGAATTGGACTTTTGAAATCCAATCCAGTTTGTCTTCTGATACCTCTGTTTATTAGCTGTGGAGAGGGAATAATAAGGCTCCTTCCATAAGCTGTTTTCTGCTAGTGTCCTCTTTTTTTGCTCTTTCCTTAATTGCAACCATCTGAAACAAGGTTATAAGGACCATTACTTTTAACAGAGTGATTGTTTTTAAGCTCTGAAGATAAAAGGGAAGGAAAGTTCTCACTCAAGATATTAAGTCGAACCCTGTCCTTCAAGAACAACCAAGTCACTCTATTAACATCTTAAATCATAGATTCCTCCCCACAAAATCACGCCCTCCAACTTTTCTTCTCCCCCTTCAATAACACCATTTCTTCTTTGACCACAGCCCTTGGCATGTCTTCTTTTCCATTTTTGTCTCTCCCTGTGCACACCTACTCCCTCTACAAACGTCTGCTCTCTTCTGCTGGCTTGCCAGGTGCATTGTGTGAAGATCCAAGAAGTCACTCACAGGTAGCTGAGCTGGCTGGTTTGCATGTACTGACTGGCCAGCTGGCAGCCCAAGCCAAGCAATTAGCTAACGAGCTTATACCACATCCTTTCACTCACATGAGCTGTGCTTTGTCGTTGTCTCACACGCCACTGATTTTCATAATATATGTAGGATATTTATATCTTTTAAGCTTTTACCTCTCTAGAGAATGGAGTGAAATTAGCCACCAGGTTCAGAATACATTGCTGGGCACACGATTGACAGATGGAGAGCCAGATGGACAGACAGCACTCCTATAAAAGCCTTATTTCCTTAGGAAAAGAGGCCGTTGGGTCTAAGCACTACTAGTACAGGGTTACAGGATGGATGGGGGGGATTATAACCCTCATTAACAGATGTCATGTGTCAGACACTCCTGCAGAGAGATGCAGAGGGAGAGTAAGGGAAGTACCTTATTTTGCTTTGCAGGTGTGAGTTTAAGTCCTGTTCTGTCTCAAGTAAACTCACAGCAGACTGGCATAGCTACACATTCAAAAGGGAAAGGGAAAGGAAGGCAGATTTGTCACTAGCTCCATTAGTCCTTTGTGTATTGTCATTTAAAGGCATTCATGTGGCCTTTCCTAATCTCACCCAATAGGCTCATGAAAGATTTTCTGATGCTTTCTTTACTCAGCCCAATAGGGTAAATAGCATATTAAGATTGTAGTCCCCTACCCTGAAAATTATTTGAACCCATCCTCTGACCCAGCTGTACTCTGAAAATGGCTGGATCAGGAATGATCAGGTCTAACAGGCTACACAGACTACATCTGGGGATTTCAAATAAGAAAAAACACCAGTTTTAAATGTACTGCTTACTGAGTCCTAAAACCCACCACTTAACCTCATTTTCTAATTCTGTAGTCACTAAATATGAAAATGCTACAGCAAAAATTCGTAGTCACACAGAACAGCTTGGATTGGAAGCAACGTTAAAGATCACCTAGTTCCAGCCCCAATTCCATGGCAGGGTATTCTACCTCTGCAACCCTTCTCTTGGGTTTAGTAGTAGTGGTGCACTAGCACAGGTTTTGGGCTGGTCCCTGTTAGACTCATGATTGAGTAACAGTCTATGGGATCAACCACCTGTTTTATTTAGCCATTTTATTAGATGGTAATTTTTGTAGCATCTTTCCTTTGTAGCATCCTTGGCCCCACAGTAAGCTACCATGTGAGGTGGGGAATGTAAAGAAGTGAAAGGTGAAATGCCTTAATTGAGAGGATTATCATGTGCAGAGTTGATAAATGAACAAAATCTGGCTCCAGAGGTTATGGAATTCCTGCCAGGAAAGTGGGTGGGAACCCTCCGTTGAACCCAATTTCCTGCTTAAAGAATTGTTGCTCAGCAAGCATGCTTTGAGTTGTCCCCACTGCTGGATTCATCTGAAGCTTGGATGTTGGGTTGTGGATGCTCACTGCAACACAGGCAGTCCTGAAATGGAGAGAGTTAAAAGTTTCAGAAAGTAATGTCAATTACTGCATTTTAGAAAGCAATTGTGTTGTTCGCAGTTTTATTTAAATTTGTAGGATAGCTATGAAAACATCTCATTATTTTGATGCTGTGCATAAAGTTATCATAGCCAAGGGTAACTAGTACAATAAAACAAGCACAGATGCTGCTGGAGCTTTTCAGAACAACTTTCTCTCCACACTTTCCAGTAACATGATGCACCTTCAGCACTGAAAGCTTTGTAATCAATCCTTTTGCTTTTCTTTCACTACAAAAGTTCCTCTTAAAAGAATACCAGATCCAATCTTCAAAAATATTTGCTGATTTCTGAAGCATGTTCTCATGCCTCTGAGTTTGAAGTTACAGTAGAAAATTTACTTATGTAGGATGGCAATCCAAATAATCTTATTTTATCTGAAAGTATATAAAGGTCGTATCAAAATTTCATTGGAGTTCTGTCCAAGGAAAAAGAAGTTGCTTGCTTATGAAATTCTGTTATAAATGCATTTAACATCTGGTCCTGCAAATGTACATGATTGTTTCTTTGTGACCCCTTGCAATGAATAAAGGCAAGAGATGCAAGTAGAGATGTGCAGGATTTGATAGATCCTTTTATGTAATTTTTTTTTCCTATGGCATTTCAATGATAAAAGACCAATTTCTGCCCTTGCTTAACCTCCAGCAACCCCACTGATTTCCTTGTTCATTCCAGATTGTAATGAATGACTTTACACACTGGAGTCTTTTTATTCTTTCCCTTCCAGATTGAGAGTCTCAGCCCAGACAATGGGCCCCTGCCTCCAGGAGTGTGCGACTGAAATAAATCCCCTGACTTGAGCAGCCGCGCTCCATCGCGACTGGGAGACGAAGCTGGTTTCTGACACACAAACTTCCATGGAGCATAAGCCAGGGAAGAGCATACAGGTGAGCAGCATTTGTAACTCCTTAGCATGGCTTGTGTTCCTATCAGCCCTGACTCGTGGTTTATACACACAGGGTATGTATTAAATATCACTGCACTTGCACCACGTGTATCTATTTGAGGTAATTATGGCTATTGGAGCGCTGGTGGGACTTGCAGTCTTTAATGCACTTATCCTCACAACATCTGATAAAGCGAGGAAGTCTTTTTATCTGTGTATTATACAGAGGAAACTGAAGCCTAGACAGTTTTTTTGCTACACCAGGGAACTGAATCTGGATTTTCCAAGCTGAAAGCTAGTGCTCAGTCTGTTGGTCTGTCTTGAAATAAACAGTACAAATAAGCACAGAGAACAGCACTCCTTGTAAATTGGGGACACTGAACTACTTCACTGTGATACAGCAGGCATGATAAATTGCTACTGTTAAGTAAAGTGTTAGGGAATTGTCACGTAGCTACGGAGAGGCCACGCTGTTATTAAGGATGCAAAAGGCATATATTTCAACTTATTCTTCCATATCCATATTGACTCTGAAGTGCAAACAATAATAAAAAACTAAATTTTGCCAGTAAACTAACACAATTTATCTGGAGGACAGCGCAGAAAGTGGGAGCAGAGCTCGAGCCCTCCCTGCTTGTGAGTGGTGACGTGACAGCTGATGGAGGCAGCCCAGGCAGGAGGCAGGCAATATTGATGCTATTTACTGTTCTGTGAGGATTCAGTGAGACAGGCTGGGGTTTGAGTCCTAAAAAATTAACAAGGACTGGAAATGTGTATCAGAACCAGCCGTTGTAGTCAGATCTGCTGTGTCAATACCACAAGATCACATTTTTTCTCTGTTATCATACAATAATGTGGGCACTTTGACATCTCAGAAGTCAATGGTTTGTTCAACACATGAAAAGAAGATACCAGAAGTGAAGATACTAAGGAAGTGGGGGCTTTATTCTGCTGGCTCAGAAATTATTCTCTGAAGGGCAAAGTTGTCTCCAGATCTGTTCTTTTAGTAAACCGAGACTCTCTGTGATTGAAATAACTGGTTTTTTGTTTCCCAAGAGCATCTAGCATGTGAATGGGACTATTATTATGAATTTTGCTATTGCACAGGCATAAATCTGGAGTGATCACAAAGTTAGTCTAGATATGTAGCCTTATTGGAGAATTAAAAATATCACAACGAGTACAAACCAGAAGATTTCATCAGGAAAAAAGTCTTCTTCATGATGAGCTTATGTCTTGAATATGGCTGCAGATTGGCCTTCTAAGTTTTATTTGATATTGTTTGATATGCTGCAGTGTTTCGTTGTAATTTAATGGCAATTTATATTCACACAGCTATTCTAAATAGGTTCTTATATGTACCTATTACCTTGGTAGCCAGGTTTCTATATCAAATCCTGAATATTCCATTATTATTAAAAATATAAAAGCCATCTATTCCGTTTGTTTTGTACAGTCAGGTGAACAAAATTGGATGTGAAGTCACAGTGTGGTAATAGGGTAATTATTTTTTGGAGTTTCTTCTAATATATTTGTGGTCAATTGTATTGAAGAGGTATTATATTACAGTTGTTCATGGCTGTTTTATCATGTGCTGTGAATTGAGAAATATTCTATCCTATCCCTGGATTTAAAAACCCATGCTTTAGATTTTTAGAGAGGAAAATATGCCTTTGAAAAGGTCTAATTTGATCCTCTGAGCAATTTTTACCATTCCTGACATGATCTACACCTTCTTGATGAAGATCTTTCTTCTTTCTAAGATATCACTGGAATTTCTGGTGACAACAGAGACCTCATTCTACTTCAGTAGACTGAATGAACCAGCATCTCATTTCAAGTTCACTTCATATGGTATATACAGCATGTTTACACAATCCCAAAACACTTACTTCAAGAACAATTGTCTTCCATGGAAGTGGACTTCTGGAATGTTTTCCTTAGTTTAAAAAAAGGAGAAAAAAAAAAAAAAGAACATATTTACAGAGTTAAAATATAAACAATGCACAGGGAAAAAAGAATGTAATAGGCTTAGGGGAATGAGAATAGAGACCTATATGCTTACAGGACGTTCCACCTAATTGCCTATAAATAATTGTCTTGTGCACATTACCCACATCAGAGCATGGTCTGTAAGCCTGGATGTCAGCTGCAGAGCTCAGCTGCTGTTTGTAAATGGTATTAACTGTGCTCTTGGTTTTTCTGTGCTTAACTGTATATGGTTTTGTTTTATTGGCACTGTACTGTAAGCATATTCTGCACTATGCAAATATAAGAGCTGAGAAGCATATGGGCCGAATCCTGCAACATTCACTCAGGCAAATGGCCAATTCACTTGATGGGAACTTTTCCTGAGTAAGCAGTCAGAGCAGACTCTCAGCTCCATCGTATGCCTCGGCTTGTTTGCAGGTATGACAACAGACACTGGTGCTCTGCAAGGAAGGAAAGAAAAGGTATAAGACCCAGTACTGCAGGTAGATGCTCAGTTCTGTTCTTCTCAAGATTTAAGATCCACAAAAGTGACAGTCAGTATAGAGTGACCCTCTCCAGCCTTTAGCAGCCTAGTAAAAATCTGCTGCCAAAAGGAAAGACCCTTACAAAAGGAAAGAGTCTTCAGGATGAGAGGAAAGGGCCTCAAGTTGTGCCAGGTGAGGTTTAGACTAGATATTAGGAAAAATTTCTTCACTGAAAAGTGGTCAGATATGAGAACAGACTGCCCAGGGAAGTGGGGGAATCACCATCCTCAGAGGTGTTCAAAAGACTTGTGGATCTGGCACTTGAGGACATGGTTTACTGGTGGACTTGACAGTGCTGGGTCAACAGTAGGTCTTTCCAGTCTTCGTAATTCTGTGATTCAATATGTGATAGCATTTCTCCATCCTCAGTCTGGACATAATCTCATGGTACCAGTAGTGGAGACATCTCTCTAGTCATTGCAGACAGATTTAAGCTGCAGGAATTCATGGAGTGAAGAGACAGAGAAGGGATATCCTGCTTTTGATAAAGAGCACCGGTGATTTCTGCTCCACCACCTTGTTCAAGAGCTTTGTCAGAGAGACATAACTCAAAGTAGGAACTCCAGGATTCATCTCTGCATCCAGCTCTGGTTCACCCCTGCCATCTAACATACAGGAATGGCGTTTCACCCTTTAAATGTGTAGGTGGCTAAAAGCTCTGTCCCCTTTTCTGATCTCTCTATATTACATGGCCCAAGCTGTGGTGGCAAGCAATGTGTTGTGGACTTCAGGTCCAAAACCTACAAAAGCTCACACAGATGCTTTTCTTAATCGGCTCCAATTTTGTCTACACTGCCCCTCACAGCTTGATATGTATCAGAGAAACTGGATTTCTTTGATCTAGCTACCATGGGAACCAGTGCAGCACTGATGCTGTAGCACACATTACAGCATGATCCCACCCTGGTTACACACTTGGGGCTGCTAAAGTGTGTTGAACATTGGGCTGTGTGCTCTCAGTGCTCATGTCATCTCTAATAGCTACACTGATATTAGCAGTGGTACCCATATTTTTCTTTATCCTGCAGACATTTCTTTCAGCAGTGCCTGATTGGAAACTTAAGCTCAAGCCCTTACTCATGTTCCTCATCCTCATCCACCTTTTAAACAAAAAAGCTAATTCAAATAGAGGCGTAAGTGTCAAACACTCCAGACCTGGTTTTGCAAACTTCTTGGACATGACTTTTCCCCTTTTATTAAAAAAAAAAAAAAAATCTCATCAGGAAATGTTGGCAAAAAGGGTTTAATTACAGAAATCATTTTGCACCCTATGGAGAAAGCATGAAGAATGGCATATTTCCACATTTGAATTGCACATTCATCAAGAAAAGAGTGATTTCCCTTCAGAATGTTCTGGAGGAGTAGAAAAGAGCATTGAACCCTGGGGTGTGTATTTTATAGTCTCTGAAAGGCAAATGGTTTCACTTCCATTGATTGAAATATATGGGTTTTCCCTCTGGATTGTTCTCCTGGATGTAGAAAAAAAAATTAAATTTTTAGTAGTGGCTGTCAAGCAGTGCAGCCCCTTAGGAGATGTCTCCACTAAGGCAAAGGGATAACCAAACCAACTGCTGCTGAACTTGGCCAGCAAGAAGTCTTTCACCACCAGATGTTGCCTTTTTTGCTTGATGAATGGGGACTTTACAAAAGGTGTTTTCATTGTTTTGTTGGAGTGAATGTCAACATGGAAACACAAGGTGGCATTGGGAGCACCAGATGCTAATGGCAGTGACAGCTCCAGGACTTGCTGTCCTTGCACTCTGGCACACAAGGCCTAACAGGCCATTAGTCTTGTCATTCACCTTCTTGTCCCACAGATGTGGCTTCTTTACAAACTCTTTGCAAACACTGCGTGGAGGAGAACTTGACTCAATAGTCACTGCTCTCAAGGAGCAAAGTGCAAAGTTGCTGGGGTGCAAGACACAGGAACAACGTGGCAGGCTGATCAACATTGATACTTTGAATGTACATCTTCATAAATATGCTCCAAATTGGTATGCAGCAATAATAATTCGCTGTGAATTGAAGCAGGAGCAGGATTTTCCTAAGCAAAGTCGCTTTTTCCATTAAATTACTATTGTTCTTTTTTTACCAGGAGCATTATTGTCCACTTCTGTTAACAGAAAAAGGCCAATTACACAAACAGTGCTGACCTGTTAAACTTGGATTCACCAGCCAGAATTCAAATAAACAGCATTCTGTTTACATGGGTTTACTGATTTTCTCTTAATAATGCCACTCGAGTTTAAAAAAAATAAATAAATGTCTGGGGTGAATGGGTGTATCAACTGAGTGTTTCAAAACTGCAGGAAAGTAACACAAACTGTAAGAGCACTAAGAACAAGAAAAAGAAAAAGTTATATGTAATTGGAAGAGAAGATGTTCCATTTCCTTTCTAAAATCAAATGCAAACTGCTCATGTGACTGGTTTAGTATTGAACAAGAGAGGAAAAATTGCTTCTTGGCATTTAAATGGAAATGTTTCTTGTTCCGAAATTTTGGAAGCTTGCATACTGTATGATTTTTGAAAGGCTTATACAATTACCATTGAATTTGGATGAGGTCTATTCCGAACAATATATATATTTCTCAGTTAAACTTTTTCCTTCCGGAGACCTAAATTACCTTTGTCTAGAGTCTAGATTCCTGATGTGGAATATATTCCAGAGGTAATAAGGCCAATGCAAATATATTTCATTTTTAATATGTGTTCTGAAAAAAACAGTGAATAGCAGCAGCTGTTTTGCAATGCAGACCTTTATGTCGAGGACTCTGCTGTTTTAGGATGATGTTCTGATTTGCTGTGCGCCCTTTTACTGTGATTTCTGGATTTGGAATAAAACACATATCTTACCTCTTGCTTTCTACAAAGGTTAGAAATTTTAGGACAGGAGAAAAAGGCAGACCACAGCAGACTTACACCTGGCTGATTTAAAAGTATGCCATGAAGAGGATGATTCCCATGTAGCTCAAAGCACTGCATGAAGTACTGCAGTCCATTATGTTCAGCACTCCTCTTACAATGCAGTTTTAGGGCTGAATCCAGTGTCACGCCAAGATTTGTGATGTCAACACAAGCCCTGTAGAGACTGTTGCTGAAAAGTTTTGTAAGAGTAAATTTTGAGGAGGGACTTGAAAGAGAAAAATGTGATTATTTGGTGAATGAGAAAATGATAAGCTGAGTGCAAATGGCAATGGGTGATATATCCTGACAGGGATAAGTTATTGAGGACATGCCCAAGGTCAGGCAGTGAAGCAGTAGCAGGGCCTGACACTTAGCAACACCATAACCCTGTCTTTCTCCAGAGTATGTTGAATAGCAACATTAAATAGCCCTAAATTCTTGTCACTACTGTTAAAAAAATTAAAAAACAGATGAAACCAAACCAATTCTCCCCCCCCCACACCAAATAAATAAAAGCAGAAACTGGCAGTATTGATCTTCCTGCTCAAGAAAACCTAACCTTAAATCTTGCAGGGCTTCTTTCTGAGGATTTGATTTTAATTATCAAACAACACAATTCTGTAAAAAAAGTTTAAAAATAGTAATAGTAACTGATAATGATACTGATGTCATCTCCTGACACCATTGCGGATGATGCTCCCTGACCCCAAAAGCAAGACATTATGCAAGCTGCCTAACTAGAGGCACAGGAGAAACAGAGGTTTCCTGCTCCTCACAATGTGTGCTGAAACTAGAGTCCACCTGGCCCCAAGAAGAGAGGGAGGTTCACCATGGCCAGGACATGAAGGCACCACCTGAGGCAGATCTCCACTTTCTTCTTGCCTCCATCCTGATCCCCACTCCATTCTCGTGCTAAAGCCAATGCCATTCCAACCCATCCCCATGCCTAATCCACGCCCAAGACCAACCCATTCCTGTCATACCCAAGCACATCCTCTCCTGTCCCTATTACCTTCTCATTCTAATGTCCACACTTGATCCACCTCATCACCATGCCCATATATCTGTCCATGCCCACGTCATGTCCATCCCCTCCCCATAGCCCTGTCCATCCCCTCTCCATGCCATGCATGCCTACAAGCATGCCAAATCCCCTTCATGCCCATGACATGCCCGAGCCCTTCTCCCAAAGATATGCCATGCCTATGTCTGTGTCCTGCCCTGATCCATGCCTATGCCACGACTGCACCGTGCCTGTGCCTATTCCCATCTCATGCCAATGTCTGTGTTCTCCCCATGCCCGTGCCGTGCCAATGTCTATGTACATCCCTGGCTCCTGCCTATTCTATGATCCTGACCGTGCCCATGTCTATATTTTCCTCAGCCCCACGTCCACGCCGTGCCCGTGTCTGTGTTCTCCCCGGCCCCACGCCTCTGCCGTGTCCATGCCCATGGCACCCCAGGCCTGTTCCCACCCCGTGCCCCTCTCCACGCATCCGCAGGCCGTGTCCGAGCTGTTCCCACGCCGCTGGGGTGGGCAGCCGGCAGCCGCATGTGCGCCTGTCATTCCAGCCGGGAGCGCCGGCTCCTGCCTCCCATTCATGTAACCTGTGTGTGTCTCTCTTTCTCTCTGTGTGTAACAGCGAGAGGGAGAGAGCGAGCGAGGCACGGAGAGAGGGAGGAGGAGGGGGGAAGCTTTAAATAAAGCCTTTGGATTGCAGCTGCTTATTTTGGGCAGTCCTACCAGGACGATTCCTGTCAGGAAAGAAGCTGGACCAGTCGNTAGGAAAGGAAACCTTTCCACTATGCCACTGCCTTAGCATTTTTTTTTTTTTTTTTTTTAATTTATTTTGATTTTGATTTTTGGGGGTGGCAGCGGTGTATCTCTGAGCTGCCTGCGGAGATGAGCTCCGGTGCCTGCCTGTAGTTTTCACTTTGGGATCGCTGGACACAGAAGTGGCATTTCGGTGGGGGGAAGCTGCAGACATGGTAAGCTTCGCTTTTCCTCTGAAAAGTGTATTTATGCCATAGACCCTCTTGAATTTTCCCTTCCCCCTTCCCTCTTCCCATCAAACAGCCAGGCACACAGGCTGGGGCTGGGAAGAAGCTCCCTGATTCTCTGGCTTTCCGTCCCCAGCATCCATCCTTCCCTCCTGCCCAGCTCCCGGCCCTCCCCTCGCACAGTTTGCAGCAATTCGGAGGGAGGCAAAGATGCTGCGGGAAGCTTCGGGCTGGGGCGGCGGTGATCAGGCACCCCCAGACTGCCAAAACCTTGCTTCAGGGTATGTTTGGAGTGGATTCTCCCACCCAACCTTCCCCCTCCCCGTCCCTTCCCTCTGCACCCCGAGCGGTGCGGCTGTGCTGGGGGAAGGCAGCAGTGCAGATTGGGAGGCACTGGAGCAAGGATGCAGCTTTAAGATCAATCGGTGTTATTTATGTAATAGTAAAAGCAGGGAGGAAAGGAGGCAGAAAAAAATAGAATAAGAAAGAAGTGCCTTGGTATTTCTCAGTCCACAAGGCTGCTTTGGCTCTGTCTGAACCCCCCATACTCATGTCCTGCTGCAGGGTGGTGCGTGGTGGGAGTGTGTGTGTGTATGTTTACATTTGGATCCGTGCAAGAATCGGGAGTGGGGATGGGGTCTCCCATTTTCCAACGAAAGGTGGGTTTGCCTCCAAGAAAAAGCAAAAAAAAAAAACCACGCTTGACTGCAAGTTGAGTGACAAGTCTGTTTCTTAGGCATTAAATGTTAAAGCCCTGCTTCCAGCCATGCCCTGCCAGGATTAAAAGATCGCCCAAATAGTGTGGTGCTGGAGAAAAGATGCTGGAGTGCCTGGAAGAAATGCAGTGGTTCAGACTCCTGCTTGTATTCTCAGCAATTTGCATTCTCAGATACAAATTTGGGCTGCTGAACCTGAAACCAGGCTTCTACCAAAGGGCACTTATTTCCTGGGGTTTGTTTTGATTGAAAATATAGTGTAAAATATCTGGGATATTTTACTTCAAAACAAGTGGTAGTTAAGAAATTTCTAAATTTTTAAAGAATAATAATAGCCCCTCTAAACTCTCAAAGTATTCTCAAGGCAGTATTTATTTACTTTCTTATCATGACCGCACTTAGAAATTCACGGTGGTTACAACCATGTAAGCACATGATTTGAAAACAAAAACAAAATGAAACAAAACAAACAAGCAAAAAAAAAAAAAAAAAAAAAAAAAA
>WEZZ01024347.1:9288-30221 GCA_013400585.1 Chloropsis cyanopogon | reverse complement strand
AAAAAAAAAAGAGAGAAAGCAATGTGTTATTTAAAGATATTGCCTTCAGTACTTAACGTAAAAATTAGCTACCTACCAGAGTGTTTCAATGTAAACAAAATAAAGTGCAGTGAGAAGTGTAAATCTATACATGAAACCCATTAACCTTTCCTCACCTGATCTTCTTCTCCGCCCCCTTCTTCATCGTATTTCAGAATGTTGTCCCTCACATCATCTTCAGGATCAATCAAGAGCTGCTTTGCCTGACGCTCTTTATCGCGGCGTTTCATCCATACCACGAACATTAAAACTAAAACTGTAATGCAAAAATGAGAGAGACAAAACCACGCCTTGATTCTGAAATACAGCCATAGAAAATTGTAAAAATTTAATGTCAAGATTTAAAAAAAAGAAAAAAAAGAAAAAGGCAATGAAGTTGGATTTGACTGTTCTGGGTAAGGCACAGGTTTTTTTAAAATTAATAATTTGACAGAAGGTAGCTTAAGCAAGAGATGTTTAAACTCAGACCACTATAGGCAATTTGGTTTGGAAATCAATCAGATATTCAAGGTTGTAACCAACAAATCCATTCCACATCTGCGAAATAAGCTTGCCATGAAAAGAATTAAGAAAGACTATGCTTCATAAACCACTGTATTCAGAAAGAAATCTCTCATTCAATAAGGCTGTGTTACGTTTCATTCCTAGCATTTAAAAAGTATCTTCTATCAAGAAAGTAAACACACTGTGTGCTTGTGTAGAATCACTGAGGTTAGTCAGGCTCCATTTTTTTTTTTAATTTCTCCTTTCCATAATTTTCTATGTTCTAGATGGCTGCATAGTGTACTATGACCAAGCTAATCTCTCCCTTGTGTTCCACCACAATAGGCAATCAGTTAACTATAATGTGTAGGAGAGCTAGCTAATCTAATTACCTAATTTACTACACTGGACAGACACTTACTCATGATTTTTAGTCATTTCCCTTACTCAATGCACTTCACACAAAATAAAATACTAGTACAGCTTTATGCAGTACTTAAACAAACACACCACTGCAACACCTGCCTTTCTTGTAAGGCCTTACATGAAGGGCTGTGATGTATTACTTTCCAACAGTAATTCCTACTTGCATTAATCTGAAGCACAATAGTAATAACATCAGAGCACTCCTTAAAAGCACTGTCACTCACAAGGGGTGGCACCAAATCGGACAATACTGGCAGCACAAGAGAGATCAGATGCCTGGGGACTACTCACAACTTCAACCTGGCTGCTCACTGACACTGAGTGTAACACTACAAGTGTCCATGGGTAAAAATGAAAATCTCTTTCAAAAACCCACTGCAGGGCTTGACTGCCAAACAGGCGCTAGCTGTACTCTGTCCAACTCCAAATCCTGCACTATCAGGAAGTTTTCATACTTGTCCAAAACACTGAACCATGCAGCAACAATTCCTGGACCTGGGCCTTAAATAGCTCCCTTCTCTTTGTCAAGGTACCTGATACTAAAACGTAATATTGTACTTGCAAAACAAGAGTAAAGGAGCTAGAAGTACGTGAGCTATCTACTCACTGAGCAAGATGATGATACAAAGCAGAATTGCAATGATGGCACCAGTGCCCAGCCCTGCACCAACAATCCGGTCAACATCAGTGCAGTCTCCATTTATGTCACACTGGCAAACTTTCACCTTCAGCAAGGAAGTGCTGGATGCATGTGGATTTCCAGAATCTGTAATTACTATGGGCACGTCATAGATACCGGCCTCCAGGAACCGGATTCTTAAGGAGAGCTGGGCATGATCACCTGTGTGTGAAAATAAAGCACCGGTTAAAAAATAATATATTGGGATTAAGTAATATATATGGGATTAAAAAAGTATTGGCAAAAATAGCTCATGTTTAAGCTCGGCGTTAACTTCTTGCTCAAACTGCTACGTGACACTCAGGGTAACAGACTTCCTGACTGCTGTGACCATCTTTTCTTTCTTAAAATTTCTTGCTCTCTGAGGAACTTACACGAAGGTGATTTCTTGCTCATATCAACCAAACTCATGTATGTTGTGAAATAATACCAAAGAGAAGATATTTGGAAAAGTTTCTTTAAAACTATGAAGATTTCCATAATGGTAATTACCACTAATTCGAACAATGGTCCAATTCCTCTTAATACTAGCAGGTGTGTCAGGCAGCTCAAAGGCAAACGGGCCTGCATTTGGATCTATGTCAGGGTCTACAGCAGTGATGTTAATAGCATTAGGCTGCACTGTTTCACAAGTTGTGGCTTCTTTTGGGTGCACTTGGGGGGCATTATCATTGATGTCCAGCAGGTATATCTGAAGTGTGCCAGTTCCACTCATCGGGGGTATTCCTAAAAGAAAACAAAATAGCATTAAGCCTGTTTCCAGTAAACAAAACTGTACCAACACACTTATATGTTTACCTCAGCTTTGGGATCCTGTCTTTTACATAACCAATCTAACACTGTCACTGGTCCTGCTAACACACTAATTCTTATGTAGTCTGTTCTCAGAAAAACGGCCCTACTCAGCAAAATTCAGCAAATAACTGCAGATCCATAGATCACGGACTCATCCACTTCACTGACCAGACAGACAGTTAATCTCCAGAGATGGTCCACATAATGCTTCAAAGAAGGTGCAAAATTGGGATGGTTTGTCCTCTGGACAAATGATTTCCTAACTTTGAAGGCTTAAGATCACCCTTTATCATAAATGTGCTATTTAAATTCTTTCTAATGCTGACTTGCATCATGCTATTTCTAGACATTCCTGCCATCCATATCAAATGTGTGATGCTTCCATAAACCTTGCTAGAATCACATATTGATGTGATCATTTGGCACTGAATTTTTCAGTATAACTAGCAATGGCACTCATTCCACCCCCCATAATCTTCCAGCTCCATTTATGTCTTTTCTCCAGAACAGAGCCGAAGTATAGAAACAGTTGATCTAGCTTCCAGTTTAGAAAATTTCACCATGTCTTCTTTCCAAGACAAATAGCCCCAGTGTTTCAGTTTTCCCTTCTAATGTGAGAATGTTCCTAACTGCGCCTGTCCATCTTTCTGCTATCAGCTATGAACAGTACAGCACTCCAGCTGAAATCAAAGGACTCATTTCTGAGCAGTGTTAATTGTCATTAACAAACTGACAACAAAAAGATACTTTTCCCTCTGCACTGCTGCAGCCTCAATGTGGGAAAATACAAAGCCCCTCCAATGACACATTATTCCCACAAAGCCTACTCATGCTGTGCATTCACTCAACCTACCACACTCCCATGCAGGGTTTTTATAATTTTCTGTCAACTCAACTAATGTAACCAAGACAGTGTTTTTCTACAAACTCAGAGATATATTCTTCAGCCGTTTCCCAAGTAGCTGGGAAATTATACACAGTCTGATAGTAATAGAGATTTCCAATGGGATGTATTCTAAGCACATCCTGTTTTCTGCCCCAGTAAAACTGAATGCCATTCAATCACAAAGAAGAAAAGCTTTTTGAAAAAAATACAGAATATTGATACATACCATTATCAGAAGCAAGAAACGTTGCATTATACATATTATTTTGCACATATATTGACTCCCTGTCCAAAACAGCTGTAGTAGTTATTTGTCCATTAACAGGGTCAATTTTCAGCCAGTTTGCAGGATCCGAAAGTTTTGAGTACCTGTGTGTTTAATCATAAGTTGTGTTATTTATCTGCCAACATAAATATTGACAACAAAGACAGTATTAGTATTTTAATTTGTATTCTGAACATGTTTTTGGAATTTCAAGATAGCATTTTAGAAATTTCCAGGTAAGCCCTGTCAGTCAATTTCTTGGAAATACATATTAAAACCAGTCCTTCATTTTGATTCTTAAAGTGCCTTGTCCTGTAAGTTATCATGTAACTGGAGGAAATCATATAATTACCATAAACCACATAACATTAATACTTAGACTCAATTAATATATTCATTCAGGATCCTTCTTGGTTTTTCTACACCTACAGAGCTATTCACAGTATATATAAAATTCATACTAATTTTCATATTGTCAGAGTGCTGAGAGCAGGAGAGAAGTAAAAATGGACAGCGTTAGTTGCACTAACTCACATTGTTCTAGCACTTCAGTATCACTTCATTTTCAGAGGTCCTAGTTTTACTGCATGTTTCTCATCTTAATTTGAAAGAGAAGTGTCTTTTAAAACCATTCTTCTATCTGATAAATTTTCCCTTTGAAACTAACCAAGTGCAAGCTATCTTAGTATTTAAGTCCTCATGCTGTCATTTCTATGATGGTTACGTCCAGAAATGAGCGCAGGATCACAAACAGCTAATCAAAAATCAAGACAAAATAAAATTGCAATAATCTTGAATTTGGAAGGAAAGACAGAATCTAAGTTCTGGAGTTTCTTCTACATGAGCTAAAAAAAAAAAGCTGGATAAGTTGACCCATGGGCAGTCAGCCTTAGCTTTGCAAATAATGACCATGTCTTACATGAGGCATGCTCATGTAGCAAAGTTTTAGACATAAGAAAAATTATGATCAAGTTATGATCACAGCTGTCAGTACAAGAATTCACAGACAGACAACAAAACCACTTTGCATTACTGGAGAATAAACGAAAAGAAAACCCTTTAGATTTCATCAACAATCTGATTTTGTTGCCATGTGAAAATTGCTGGTGAATTTTAACTGCAAATAATAGTTCACAAAAGCACGTGTCTGCTCTGACTGAATTTGTTGGGATAAACATACACTTTACCACAGATGCCTAACTGCATTCTATCTTGATGGAATGAGACTTAGGATGAGAAAATGACCCAGTTTACACACCTACGAATACTGGTCAGTTCACCTTCTCTACAGCCAAAAATCCCTTTGGAGAGAGCTGCACAAAACCCACAGGATGTGTTGGGATAGCTGCGTGCTTTGGTAAATGCAGTCAATTTCACATGTCATCTCTTTGCTCCCCACCCATTCCATAACACAGACACTGCAAAATGCTTATACACACCTTAAAGACGTTTGCTGCATGTAACGATCCGGGTCCTGAGCAGTAAAAGTTGTCAACATGCTACCAGCCATCAGCCCTTCTTCCTGACGCACGAGCTTGGGGTTTGGAACAAAATATGGGCTCTCATTCACATCAATGACTGTAATGGACACGGTTGCTGTTGACTGAGGAGGATGCTGAATCCCCTTAGCCAAAGGCACTTGATTTTCCGCAGCTACGGTAAGTACAAACATCCTGTTGGTCTCGAAGTCAATAGGCTGGGAAGAGCAAAGAGCAGAAGTGTTAATGTTCACTCACAGTAGCAATAGACACACAGTAACATTTTACATTTAAAGCACATTTTTGAAGATTACTTGCACTGCTTTTCTCAAAAGTGAGCATGGAGTCTGAAGAGAGCACACTATCATCACCTCAATACAAGCCCACGTGTTGGGGTTTTGCTTAGCAGCATGTACTGGTTTCAGTTCAGCACACAGCAGCAGCAGCAGTTCTGAAGTCAGAAAAACTAGAAATTTCTTCATTCTGAGATTTAACCTACTCTGGTACTGCCATTAGAGACAAATGAAATGAAGGCAGTAATCACAAAATGATGAAATCACAAAAGAAGCTCCGAGCTTTGTGCCAGGCACTAACATGTGCCTCCTGATGATCTCTCCTGGGGACAGAAAGCTGCCTCTTTCTGTTAGAAGGATGAAAGTTTCCTTCAAACAAGTTCATGACTATAGCTATTCCCATAGATCAGAGATTCTTATGCCCTCAACATCTCACTAGAGAGACTCTTGGTAATAGCAGTCAACCTAATTTCTGATGTATCTACAGCTTCCATCTTCCCAGTGAAGACAACCTTCAGTTTGGAGATTTCCTCACTGAGCCAGAAGTCTGATTTAAGGAGAAGTAAAAACAGTGTGCATCTACAGTTCCTCTGTCATGCTGGAGACAGGATTTGCCTTTGTACTATGTACTGTACTACTCACACAGATCCCAGACTGGAGGAAAACCCTGTACCTTACTGGGGTAGTTGGCATGTGACAGTATGAAGTAAGTGACAAGACAAAATCTAATCTTTACCGGTTGACAGATCAACTCACTGCACTGCCAATAAAAACTGTAGGCAGGTTTCCAACTCTTCCTATGTCTGGGCACTTAAAGGAGCTCTAAAAAGCACAGACACTCACATAATTCTTCCTGGAAGATTGCAATGCAACAATTTGTAACTCTGGGGAAAAGCAGTTATAAACCAGAGACAGTTCTTTAAAAAACCCAGTGTGAATTACTATTAATGCTGCATGTCGGTTGTATCTTTTTGTCACCTAGATACGGGGAGGATTATAATCAAACAAAATTAAATGAAATGAAATGGAACCAAATGAAAATAAATTTTACCAAATAAAACAAAACAAAACAAACAAAAAAAAACCAGAAAAGAAAAAGTGAATTTTTTAATTTCCAAATGGGATTACTGGCATCCCATATTTGACTTTGAAATAGAACAGCCAAAACCAAAGCAGGCCATCTCAGAAATGAGACATTTATCAGTGGGTCATGAGGAAAGGTGGCTACTGCCTGACAGGTTTAATTATAGAACCACATTGTTATTATCACTTGAAATAAGTCATCCCTCGACACAGAGCTGTGTTGGCTAGAGAATGAAGATAGACAGGTTATTCCATAAAAGGTATTTAAATGAGGTTTTAAAAATAGCCAGTCTTTAAATGTCTCTTGTAGAAGTACCCTCCCACCTATCATTTTTTCCTCTCTGATTGTGCTTTGACTGCCTATATCTGTTCCTTAATGGAACATCTTGACATAAAATGTGCAGACAACATGCATGACTACTAATTGAGGAGGTAGGAAGTTGTTCTTTAGACTAGAAAAAATACTAAGCAGATACTTTTTCACAGAGTAATTTCTAACTTATAGCAAAAAAAGATTCAAGATTTGAAATTTCTAGTAATTTAATTTCTGATTTTTAAAACTGAGCAGGCGGGATACTATTGATGGCATAAGCAAGGTAACACTCGAAGAGACAGATTACTAGATTCCACAAGAAAGGGAGCATCCATTTTATTCCAGATTCATGCTGGCCTCAGGAATTCACATTTCCCCCCCGTCCAGTTTTCTCCCACGTCCTCCATCTCTGCTGAACTCTCTGAAAGGCAAGCATGCCTTACCTTTACGACAGTCACCAGCCCATCGTTGCTGTTGGGATCGGTCAGGATGGTGAAGCGCCCCGTCGGGTCCCCCCCGGTCATTCGGTACATGGCATTCCACGCCGGCGTGTGCGGCTGGTCCTTATCCGTCACCGTCAGATTCGCTACGATCACATCCACCCTGTTTTCCGGTACTTCCCCATAGAACTGCAAAAACCACAGAAACACTGCACTTCATGCAAGAGCCACACTGGGCTGAGCATTCACCAAAGTGGGGCAGCCCATCTCTCTTCACTGGAGCTCTGACAATTTATCTAATGAAGTTTACTTGAGGCCACCCAGAGAACCAATGGCTTGACTCCCTTGTCAGCTTTTGCCTTTTGGTCAAAAGCAAAACACAGTATGTAAGGGATATATATTCTGCACATATTTTGATTCTGCCTGCCAGTATGGTATTTAGTAAGTAATAAATATTTACTGTCTGTGAATACAATGAGAGAAACAGAGAACAGTCATAAATATGCACATCCTTCAGTAACTCCTATCCTGTACTTACAGTCATGGCAGTGAACTCTGGAGGATTGTCATTGACATCTGTCACAGCGATGACAGCAGTTGCTGTGTTTGAAAGACCATATGTTGGATTTCCTTCCATGTCCGTAGCTTGAATTATTAATGTATATTGTTGTACTTTCTGAAACACAAAATGACAACATAAGTTTTAGACAAAACTAACATTACCATAGGACAGCAGGTGTTCCCAAAATTGCACCCTGCTAAGCAACGGAGCCTATCACACAGTTTATTCTAGTTAGCATCACCCGAAATGACAGGAGCAAAGTTTGTGCCACAGCAGCAGGTTGCTTATATTGAACTACTACCGTTTGACTTTCTTCAAAGACCATCAAGGTAAGGACAGGCTGACTGCTTCCTAATAAATCAAACCACTTTAGACAGTTAATGCATGATCACAGGTTTAACAATGCTTTTCAAATGGCAAAAAGAGATCCAGAGTGCATTTTATACTAAAGCAGGGAAAGTCCTCAAACGCATTTGAGAGCACTGAGCCAAGGTAGGTTTGTTGGCCAAACGGCCACAACTGCCAAGGTTTTGTTCCAGCCAAGCCTGAGTATAAAACTGCTGCTGCAACTTCTTGTGATCTCTATGGAAACCAAAGATGTCGAGGCCAACAGAGACGAGTAAAGGCACTGGCAGAAAGGGGGAGGGAAGCAGCAAATGGGTTATTTCCATAAATGTTGAACACCCTGGCCGAGTATGGCCAGGGGCCCCCTCTCCCCCCGCTGCCGCTGACAGCCCTTGAGCCGGGCACTCGCTCCCCCCTCACAGCTGGAGAGGGGCCAGGGCTCCGAAGCACCAGAAATGCCTGGCGGAGACCTGACTTCAGCCCGGTGAGCTGCTTAAAACAACATCAACAAGGTTCTATTAAAAAAAACCCATAAAGATGTTTTCTGTATAGAATTGTTGAAAAGTTTATTTTAACTCATTGCTCTCAAATACTGTGCATGCTCCTTCATTTACCAGTTCACTGTCCTTCCTTGGAGAGGACTGTTACCATTCAGTTCTTCCCAAAAGAAAAGACACAAACATAAAGAGCTGCTATTACTTTGAAACAGCACTTTCACAAATAGTTTACTAACACTGGTAAAAACCTTTTGGCAAAATAAAATTACTTCATTAAGATCCTACTTTCTATAGTTTACGACTTTTTTTTTTCTATTTGGTACATTATTTTCTTCCACTGTCTCATGGAAACAATTTATAGAATCATGAAACATGCTGAGTTGGAATGGACCAGAGATCAGGATCAGAGAGTCCAACTCCTGACCCTAAGCTGAACACCCCTAGAATAACACCATTTACAAAAAGGAATTACAGGTATTGATACAAAAAATAAGCAAGGATAATTGCACTGATAGTATTTAGCTTTCTTTCAAACTTTGGCCCGACAATATGACAGACATGGGAGGTTTAACGGTTGCATATTTCCAAGCAGCAGCTATGAGTCATGGAATTGAAAGTTTTTAAAATAAGCTGTATGGATCTTTATCTCACACTGAAGAAAATTATTTATGCTCATGCTCTCTTTCACACAAAACCCCTTACATGACATACCAAATGTGAGTTGCTACATATGCATCCGACAATTCTTTAAAAAAGCAAGACTAGTACTGTGTCTACAGAAATGCAGTATACATGTTTAATAATGCATATAAATATATATATATATGTATATGAATTCCGGCTTGGAAAATATACCTGCAAACTGGCCTTCAAAAGGCTTTAAACATTTTAAAGGTTTCCTTTATGACACCAGTAAGAGTAGCAGTCATGAGGGAATCAAAGAAATGCTTTTACCACTTTCATCCAGGAAAAAATCATACTTTAGGTACTGTGAAGCAATAAAATCTAAAGCAGTATTGAAGGAAATCTCACTGCCATATGATTCTATGTTATTGAAACAGCAAGTGCTTCTGATTCATCTGGGTCTTAATACATTGATCCCAAGAAACAAATTTCATTAAGGAAACTCCATTATTATTACACAGAGACTCAGCTTCCTTACAATCGTCTTACTTAATTCCAACAGAACTGGCACACTAAAAACTTCCCCAGAAAGTGCCCCAAAAAACAGCATATCAGTGTTTTTGTTTAGTTCCTTGGTTT
Source organism: Chloropsis cyanopogon (assembly GCA_013400585.1). Taxonomy (NCBI): domain Eukaryota; kingdom Metazoa; phylum Chordata; class Aves; order Passeriformes; family Irenidae; genus Chloropsis; species Chloropsis cyanopogon. Next base: position 20,374 of record WEZZ01024347.1, on the reverse strand, counting down.
TTTTCCCCTCTTCCCAGCACTCACATAAAGCAGAGCAACTGCCGAGAGTGAAATTTCAGAAATCAACAAGCACACAACTTTCCAAGCATGGGGAAATTGGGGGAGGTGGGTCTCTTCTTTTTACTGTGGTTTGAGAAGCAGCCAGCAATAAGCTGTGCAGCATGTGTCAGCAGCCTGCACAGAGACTTAGCAGCAACACATCTAAAAGCAAACTGGCAGCTTCAAGAAAGAACGCAGACCTCATCAGTTCACATCTTTCCACTTCAACACAGGCCAAATAAAAGAGCACTTCACTGAATTAACCTCACGTGAGGCAGGAATGTCAGTGTGTAAATTTAAGTACCCTGCCTGACTTCTTCAGCACCTCCAGCAGTAAGGCAGATGTTTTAATGCTGAAGTGAATTCCACAGCAATAACAGAAGAAATAAGAGCAGCTGGATCTCATGAAACAGCATCTTTTGAGATAACAAATGGAAGATTTCTTCTGCCTTAAGCTGAGTTTCCTTACCTAAGCAAATCTCCTCCTGTGCATGTTAGTACAGATAATGCACTGTGCATGTTAATCTAAAATACCAGCAGACGAGGAATGCTATCATCACTTTTTTTAAATGCCTATATCACGCTCCCATAAAAAACGTGTCACATTATTTAAGAATTTAAAATTCTGTCTAGTATTTTATGACTTTAATTAGAGCTTTATCAAGACAGACAAGACTTATAGAAAAGAGTGGAAAGGCAGAAGTGGGCAGACCAGCACTGTGAGAAGACAATTCAGCTTTGACTCTCTAGACTCCCAGTCATTTTAATTTAATTGACTTCCACAAAATGACTCAGGAAATGGAGGAAGCAAAGCTTGGGAAGGAAACCATTTTATCTCATATTAGTCTAATTTAATATTTGAATGATTTAACGTTGATCATTAATATCCAACATGTTCAAGACATGTTTATATATACTCATTTGGGTATCAGCAGAGTGATCCATCAGGAAAACTGATGGTGAATGACAAGGCTTTTCCAACTGTTAATCTGAGGGTCTAAGCTCCACAGGCAGCCGGTTTCTTCTGAGTTAAATCCCTCCAATATAGCTAGTCACAAAGTGATAAAACCTCAAGAATTATCGCTATGTCCTTCTGAAAGTTCATCTGTCAAAGATGACCAGGGGATTTTAAAAACAAGGGCAAAGCTGCCCATCATTCTTTTAATTTAATAGTGCAATACTGTAAAGTTCAGGGTTTTCCTTTGCTCAAATCTCTTCTCTTCAAAACCAACTTAAATAGAATAAATGTTAATAAAACCTCAAAAATTAATTGCAGTATCTAACAGTCTGTTTAGTTTTTCAAATCTTCTGATTGCCCCTTTCAAACTGAAATGCATCAGAATATTAATAGCAAACGCAGAACTTCAGAAAGCATTTTTATTCTCCATTTTAAATAACTATAAACAAGCAGCTAAAAGATGAACAGCAAATCTAGTACTTTGGATTTAATGAGCTACAATGAGGTTAGTAATACAGAAGTTGAAAAAAGATGTATTCAAAAGAGGTTTGTTAGGATTTTATAGCTTGTTTATAAAATAATGCTTATCTCTTGTGAAGCTTTCAAGTGGTTTAAAAGCACAGTTAGTTTGACAGATTTGGACTTGGGAGGGAAATATTTTTATTCCCAACCTCACAGATGGGTGAATCAGAGCAGAGGATCTGGCACGCTCCTTCTCCAGTGGTGGGCACAGTGAGGAACTGTCTAGACAGGATGGACCTTGCTCAGCACGTAGCAATGAATTACTGACAGATTATTTCTTTTTGTCATCATTATTATTGCATTGCTCTGCTTCAGTGTGCACCTGTTTCTTAGGAGCAAACAGGCTTATGGAACAAGATCCTTTCCATGACCCCAGATAGCCAAGAGTAACCACATGTATGGAATACATAGGTCCCATTTTCACCCCTAACATAATTTTCTCTCCTCTGAGTTTTTGTACTCTGGGACTAAGAAAATGACTGGTGTCAACAGGGTGAAGAAAGGGAGTAAGTTAAGACTGAGGAGGGCAAGAAATAGTTCACAGCATCATGAAACTGTATGGACTAGAAGTGACCTTAAAGATCATCTAGTTGCAGACATCCAGCCCCAGGTAGGGACACCTCCAACTATACCAGGTTGCTCAGAATGCCATCCAACCTGTCCCTGAACACTTCCAGGGATGGGGCATACACAACTTCTCTAAGCAACTTGTTCCTGTGTCTTACCACCCTCACAGAAAAGAATTTCTTCCTTTTATCTGACCTAAATGCACCTGCTTTCAGTCATCTCCCCTTGTCCTATCTCTAAATGCCCTTATAAAAACCCCTCTCCAGGCTCTCCTAAGGCCCCATTTAAGTACTAGAAGGCAGCAATAAGGTCTCCCCAGAGCCTTCTCTTCTCCAGGCTAAATAGTCCCAGCTCTCTCAGCCTGTCTTCATAGGAGAGGTGCTCCAACCTTCTGATGATCTCCACATCCCTTCTCTGGACTTGCTCTAGGCAGGTCCACTTATTTCCTGCGCTGAGAACCACAGATCTATAGTCCCAGCTCTCTCAGCCTGTCTTCATGAGCAGAACAGAGGAGGAGAATTACCTCCCTTGACCTGCTGGCGGTGCTGGCTCTGATGTAGCCCTGGATATGACTGCCTGCAGGTGCACACTGTCAGCTCATGTCCAGCCTCTCACCCACCCACTCCCCCAAGCCATGCATCTTGACAATTTAAAGTGCAACCCAGCCCACGGGATTAAGACCTGCCATACCTCTCTGTCAAGCCCAGCTGCTACAGTGATAATGTCACCAGTTTCGTTGTTAATTGTAAACATGTTCGGAGAGGGGCTGCTCGGGGCCTGTGACACGATTCTGTATCTCAGCATCCCGTTCTGGGCGTTGGGATCATCAGCATCGATGGCAGTAACAGTCATCACGTAGGTTCCTAGCAGCAGGATAAATAATTGATGTTAGATAAACAGTTTACACTCAGATTATACAAGATCACTTTACAAGCAGTGGTCAAAGCACATATTTCTTTTGGTAAAATCTGCACATTCCTTCTTTACTTAAAACAAACTGGCTAAACTCAAGAGTCACCAACAGAGTAATTAAAATACATAAGAGGAGATAAAAATACTGTATGTTTATAAAAGACTAGATTTGCTTATAACTGAAGAAGCTACATAAACAATGAAATCCTACAGTTTTGCCACAAATAACATTTCTGTAACAAGAGAACATCTCATGTTTAGATACTTATGTTATTAATTGGGCCAAAGGAAATATACTTATTGTTCAGAATTGGTGGACATACTGATAGTGACTGAAAATCAATATAAATAATACTCTGTCAAAAGTCTTTGAAATAGATCTCAAATGCCAAGTAAACACTGCAAAGTTAGAAAACACATTTCTGGTGCTAACCTTTCATTTTGCACTTCTGACAAATTAAGGAAGTGGTTTCAGCCCATACTGCAAACTTTAGTCTGAGCTGATTAGAATTTTAATGAGATCTGAATAACACTTAGGTTTTCTCAAGAATTCAAATGATACTGATTTCAAATCCCAGTATTTGCAAAGCCTCTGGGAATCAGAACTAGAGCTGTATCTAGTGACATTTCGGAAGTCTCTTATACCCTGACCTGTCAACTAAATGAACATCAATGTCCATCATAAAAATAAATGTAAGAACTGTGATGTTATAATTAGGATTTTGAAAACCATGAACCAGAAGTCATATACTTGAAGCCTCCCCTGGTTTTAGTTCATGCACATAGCAATTTTGCCACTTGGAAATGAATCCCAGCATGCTAAAAAGTGCATTTAAGATAGGGTGAAATAAGTAGATAGAGTATCTGAGATTTTGCTCATTGCACTAAAGACACCTTTCAAAGTATTACAAGGTCTGAAGGCATCCCCTTCATCACACCTTCAAAATGATATTGTAAATGTGATATTTCAAAATAATACCTCTGCCTCCCAAAAGCCCATGTATTACCTGGCTTAGATCCCTCAGGGACTGTCCCATTCCAAACCTGGTGTAAGAATTCAGGTCTATTGTCATTCATGTCAATGACATTAATAACAATGTCAATAGGATTTTCCACCTGGTTTCCATTTACATCCACTGCGTGTGCTCTCAGCTGCAAAAATCATTAAAAGTATTAGAATTTGCAGAACGTACAGGTGCAAATAGATATAACTACAGTGACAGGAAGTTTCAGGCCAGACACTTTTAGCTCAGTGTATTTTGTTATCTGCTCCCTCACATTGACCTTTTAAATTTCCAAGTTGCTAATGGAACTGATGTTGAGACTCCCAAACTATTTTAAGTTGCAGACTTCCTTCTTTGATTTGATGAAACTTATTTTAGATCATGTAATTTTGATTACTAGTAGTGCCTACTGTCATATAGAATTCTGGTTTTAATAATGACTATTAGAAAACATTCTCTAGAAAAATGCAGATTTAAATGTAAATCTGTATATTTAGACTGGAGCATGGCCATTGCTAGGGAAAAGAGCAACTTTCTACTATAAGCAGTCCTGCTGATACCCATGATATATATACACACACACGTATCTTATGGCTACAAAACTACTAGAAAGCAGCAAGATGGCATTATTAACTCACCACTCTGGAAATGACTCATATGAATGTAAATTCCTAAGTCAGTAAATCCTGAATTGCCAATGTCAAATGCTCAGTTAAAATCTTATGGATGCCAGAGCTGTTGCTTGAGAGAGCCTTTCACCCACACCTCCCCCCCAGATGCCTCCTGCTGAGTCCTCTGTTTGGGAACAGCACTCAAAGGGCTCCCCAGAGCACAAGGCAAGGACTGTTTTAATCCACAACATGCTGGAAAACTCTCTCCGGGAGCTAGGTGATTTCAGCATGGTTTCCCAAAAGCACAGCAAACTTTAAGTCACAGTCTGCTCTCCCCATCTTACTTGAAACTTTTCCACTGGTACTAGAATCTGTGGTCTACTTTCTCAATTTCTTTAGAGCAAAGAATATAATTTTCATAAGCTGACAGGCCTAATTCACAATTCTATTAAAATGCTTAGATTTGCCCCTAAAATAAAAATTGGTACGCTATTCTTCCCATCCATTTCTCAAATCACAGCTGCTGCAATTCTAATAGCAGTCACATCCTAATTTAAGTTGCTGAATTAAAAATAAACTTTTGGAAAGTACACAATTCAGTGGAGACTGTGATCAATGGTCTGTACTTGAAACATAAACCCATATTTCAATATTTTAAAATTACTTTACCTAAATACATTTAATCACTGTTTACACATGTTAATGTATTTAAGCTGCTTAAATATAGCAAGAGTTAGCCTTATTAAGTACAATAAATACAAATCTGCTACAAACTCTTCAAACCATATCTCATGCAAAACTAAATGCTGGCTGCTCAAGTCATGTTTCAAGCAGATGTTCATCTTCAATTTGATAATCTGATTTGTGGTAAATTAAACTCTTACATGAAAAGAAGCAATCTGCTCCCTGTCTAAAGGCTTTGTCACAGACAGCTGTCCTGAGATGGGGTTGATGATGAAGATGCCTGTTGGAGGCTGGTCAGCTCCTGGGCCAGTCACGCTGTACCGCAGCGAAAGGCTTTTATCACGATCGGACCTAATCTGCGTGTCAAAAAAGATAAAGTTTACATTAGCTGCAAACAAGCGCAGGATGGGACTGCTGCTGAGACAAACAGCAGCTCTATTTATTTCTCCTTGCTCCTTAAGATGTACTTGCAAAAATAGTTATTCTGGAAATGGTACAGAGTTGGTATAAAGTCTGAAACTCGTAACAGCACTCTTTGTTAGAAACTGGACAAAGGATATCCAGAAATGTAACGTTATCCCTGTTTATTTCTCAAAATAAAAATTATTTGTGTTAAACAAAAACAAGGCAATACTTTTAGCAGAATTGTTTACATCTTAGAGAAAACAAATACTATCATAAAATTACACATGAAATTGAAAGTCTGGTTTGTGCTTTTCACCTTCTCCTATACCTTCTCACTCCAAAGCTAAAGGCTCTCTTCCATGACAGGCCAGCTCTTTAGAAACTCACCATTTTCGCTTCAACATTGAACTTGTTTCATATTGCAAGGAAACAACTGAAGGGCAGTGCATCTGTGAGGAGCAGCTGAATCACCAGCACACACATAAAACAGAACAGAGTGAAACTGTGTCCTATCAACTTGGGCTAATGCTCTGCCAAAGTTCCAACAAATTGATCATGACCAGCCAGTACCATGGCTGGAAGCCAGCCCAGAAGAGGTGCTTGGCTCCTTGCAGTGGCCACTTTGGGCAGCAGAATCCTGTGGAGCAGCTGCTGTGCTCGCTCCATCAGATCCAACTTCATTTGGTCTCCCCGTGCACTCTGCTCACTCCCACAACATTTCCCAGGCAGAGAACTCCAGTGCAGGAGATTGAAGAACTCCTGAACCAGCAGAGATACCCCTTAAAACACACCACCCAAAACAAGATCATCTTCCACCAGTAGAGATGCACAGTAACAAGATAAACCCTAGGAAATTAGATGCATCCCAGCATGCAATGCACAGGTAGCAACAAGAAACCGACCCAGGAGACACTGATAAATGTCTGGATGATGAACAAGACATCATTTACACAAAATCTTTTTAAGAGCTCTCTGAGGGACACTGAAACCACACTTCTATTAACTTCCTTACCCTAACTAATTCCTGAGGAAAAGGTCCTTTGGAATTTTCTGGTAGGTTGATTGGAGGAATAACCCAGTCTCTCTTCTGCCTCTTCAGAGGGCTGCTGTGCTTGTATTGTTGCCATGGAAATATGATTTCTTCAATTTTCCTTTGGTCCTTTCCCAGGTACAAGATAAAATTAAGCACATGTTAGAAGGAGAATTACTACCAGACATTATAAAGTAACTCAGGTACAATTACATAATTGACTGAAAGACTGTCTTTCCTCTGTGTTCATTGAACTGTTTTATTTGCATTCACAGTGCAGTTTGAAAATAACCAGTATCATTTACAACTTCACTGCAAAATTTTAAGAACCCATTTTTTCCTTATTTAACTAGGAAGAGAAAGGGAATTATAAACCATTTATAACATGGCACTACTGTGTAAACTATCTGGCACTTTCTGAGAAGTAGTTAATATTTTGCAGAATTTAATAGTATGCCTTTATGTATTTCTCATTAGCTAGAGCTTCAGTTCAGGTAATGTGCTACTGTACGCTAAATTTAGATCTGGGTGTGCTATAATGTAATTTGAGTTCCAAGAGAAGTTTAATACATACTGGTAGGGAATGTCTCAAATATCTATGACCCTATTAAATCCCACAGAATTAATGCTGTAATTATTTTAAACCTATGTCAGCCATGATGGATGCAGTAGATGACCCACTTTACACACTGGGCATTAATCTCTGCTGGGTGTCAACATTCCCTTCCTATTCCCTTCTATATCTGCAGTCATTTCATCCTTTGGATGACAGCACACACAGCCAGCTTGCTTAAGGTTGGAAACAGGGTGACAAAAACATTTTCCAAATCTTTTAGAAGAAGAACTTTTTTTTAATCTAAGAGACTACATCAGAGAGTATGAACAGATGCCCAACTGAAGGCCAGATTCTACTCCTTGACGTTCTGTTGATGGTAAGGATACCTTAATAGTGTCTTTGGAACAAACAGGGCGTGCTCTGGCATATCTAAGCATCTGCTCTTTTACTATGCTTCCATGAACAGAATGACAGCATTTCCATTGTTAAAAACATGCCTTAGCAGATTTAACACGATCACCAAGTAAGCAAACAAATAACTGAGGATTACACAGCAGCGGTCTCCAGCGTGTTCTCAGGAAAAATGTATTGCATAACCACATTATCTATTTTTAACATTATGTTTAAATCTTCAACGTGTACCTATTACAGGTATGTTAATCTTTGAATAAATTTTGCTCTTTATCTGTAAACTAAGCACTCCTCCTCCACTAAGGAGAAGGCAAGAAACAGCAGGCAACAAGTAATATAACAGAAAAAGGCAGACAACCTAATATGCTTTTCTAAAGTAAATACATTGCTAATTGCATATTGCTGTGTCTGATTTTTGTTACAGCACATGGTTTATCCTATGGCAGCTTCCAGCAGAGGGAGACTATCTTCCTTACCAAGTAGTGCTGGAATCATGAATAATTTAAAATCTCCAATTTGATTATGACAGGACAAGACAAAGCCAATATTCCCTGCCAGAAGTGCTTTCCTACTTACTGCTGTAAATCTGCAGTTCCCATCTAATAAATGTGACTGATGCATTCTATCACAGATTTGTTTATTTTGCGGTTATATTTAACCGCTTGAATAAATACTATAATACTTTCAAGCAATTTAAAATAAAGAAATGGCTGTGTGAGACTTAAATTCAGGTATAAATCTCAAGCTATACAAACAAAAAGCTCAAACACAAAGAATCCTATATAGTTAAATAGGCATGTCTTTCCATGCCTTAGCAAAACTATAGAATAGAAGACTATCGAAGCTCCTTCTAAAGCTCCAGCTTTGCATGCACTAGGTGTCCATTAATAAGCTGGTTCATGGAGAGGTGCATGACAGGCAAAATTGAACCCCTGTTTTTAGGCCTCTTTGTGGAGATACATTTGTACAGGCTGCATTAAGCTCTTGTTTTACCTTTTCTGAAGCCCCTGTGAAGGCTGGTTCAGGGGTTAGCTTCACCCTCATTTGCCATTCTTGCTGGGTTTCCTTGTCTTGAGCAGACACGACAAACTCTGTGGGCTCCGCTGAAAGTTGAAAGCTTCGCTCTGCATAGACCACACCGTCTTCACCTACTCTGAAATCTTCTGGCTCACTGCTACCAAAGTGTATTTTTTTGTTTCCATCACAGCTTCGAAACCTCACTGTAAAACAGACATAAAACGGCAAACAAAAAAAATTGAGAAAGCAGCCCACTTGAATTCACTGTGACATCAAATGCACTAAGAACAAAGGCAAAAGCAGAGATACTTAACTTGTTGCTGCTATTATCACATGCAGTTATGAGCCAGGACTTGTACTTTACCAGTCAGTCCATGCCATGTAACAATGATTTTCTTCTGTGGACTTCTAGGCAGAGATTTTAACCCTAGACAGGAACAGCCTCCCTCCTACAAATTAACCCCACCACCAGCAAGAAAACCATCTCCTTCCATGTCCTATGGTACATTTCAGTTGGCTGCTAGTTGATGGCTGCGGGGGGTTGCATCTCAAACTTGAGAAAGATCCAGTCAAGCTCATTCATTAAAAACACTCAAAAAATTTCATTACACTGCAACCGTAACTGCAAACACAACTGTGTTTCCAGCACCCTCTCTGGAGGTCAGGCAGAAACCCTGAAATATGTCAAAAATATTTAATTCTGTGCTCACATCAACCTGTGATTCAGCCATGCCATCTCAGGAAGATTACTTATGAGCTCTGGGCCTGAGTTTCTTTGTCCCTCGTTGACAAGATGGAGGAAGCAGTAAATACCTCACAGAAAAACCTAAGTTAAAGACCTTGAGTTTCTCTTTTGGTTTGGGTTTTTGTGTTTGGTTGGCTTTTGGCTTTTTTTTTTTGTTTTGTTTTGTTGTATTTTTTTTTTGTGGTTTCTTTTTGCCTTTTTTTTTGGGGGGGGGGAGCTTTATTTTTTGTTCCCTTTTTAGTGGAGTTTTTTTGGGGGGTTTTTTTTGTTTGTTTTTTGTTTTTTTAAAGCTATATTATGTACCACATGTGTCCTTTTATCTACTTAGGAATTACCTATTCTTGTTTAATTCCCTCCCTCCTTCCTTTTGTTGTGTCTGCAAGACACACACTGGAACAAGAAGTCAGTAAAACCCAATGTAGAGATAATGATGTGCTGTGCACAAAACAGAACTGGTACCAGGTTTCTGCCTTCTCTACCCAGTTCTTTTCACCACCACTTATCTTCTGGGTTACTGCAAATAATAGTAAGGAAAAAAATGAAAGTGTGCTTTTATAACCAATGATCACTCTTTAATGTTTCCAAAGCATTATGAAATATTTTGATTGTATGGGCAATAGAAGTGCAAAATACCATTATGAAGGTGGTGCTGAAATCCACATAGTGAAGATGAAATGAGGCTTTATGCCTCATTTCAGTTATTTCACTTTTATATTGTGCTAAACCATGCAAGAACTATTTCGCTTCAAAACCTAAAGGTCCCTCTCAAGAAAAATCACTACTAAATGTCATGCATCATATGCTTTCTTCTGTAATGCACTGTTTTCAGGAAGGTACTACGAAGAATCATACTTTTTTGTATTTGAACTTTAAGAACTGAACTGATGTTCAAATGACAGACTAGAATTCTTTCCTTATTGCACCCTTTCAGTTATCCAGAATCCCCCATTTGCCCTCTCCTGACAGAAAAGACTGCATTTTGAAAGGGTCCATCAGACACAAAAAGGAGACAAAGCACAGCACTACTCTAAATAAATGATACAGCATCAACCTTCTTAATTTTAATCTTGCTAAACTGGGCAGGAATACTGCTCTTTCCAGACAGATGCCAGAGTCCGAAGGTCTTTTCCTGTGAAAGGCCAGCCTCACCTTCGGGAGAAGAGCATGCCATGTCCACACACACTGAGCCCTGAAAGAACAAATCTACCCGGGTAAAAGGCTGAAGCCTCACCAGCAGGGCTGCTCCTGTGATCATCCTTAGAGAAGATGCCTCTGGTCTTCTTTATAAGCAAAGAGAGTGGTTTTCTAATATTCTAGTAAATACTCACTCTTGTGTAAGTTTTCATATATTTAAGCAATTCCTATGGCTCCTCAAGTCCATCCTACATGCTTTATCAGGTACAATGACTTCCTTCCCTATAATCTACAGGCTAGATGTCTGCAGAATTTGGAGATGACAGATCCTCTGGTTTGTGGGAGGAAAAAATTGACAGGCAGAAGTTTCAGTTCCCAGGTGTTAACCATCCCATTGACCTCCTGCTTTTTTCAACACGGGCCTTGCAGCTTGAGTCAGGCTCACTGCAACACTAGGTTGAAATGCAACAGCTAAATAAGAACATGCTTGA
>WEZZ01024342.1:269187-360722 GCA_013400585.1 Chloropsis cyanopogon | reverse complement strand
CACATTATTTTAAGGGAACACTTTCGGGTACTTTTTCTATCACACTGCAAGTATGTGATAAAAAAGGGAGAAAGAGGAAAAGATTCTTTCCATTTTTGCGTCTCTATCTTTGTCCCTCTCCAGCCAAGACCTCTGTCTAAGAGGAAAAGCACCCACTTTATATTTCTACTGCCTTTCAAAAACCTCAGTGTGCTCCAACATCTCTGGAATTCCCAGCTGTCCAGTTGTTCCTTCAGAGGAACAATGAGAAGTTGGATTTTGGAGCTCAATTTCTCGAGTGGAGAGAGCCCTGAACTCCAGAGGCCCAGGAGTGCACAGAATCACTAAGGTTGGAAAAGACTTCAAAGATCATCAACCATCACCTTGCTAAACAATAAAGCCTGCCCTCAGGTGTTAAATCCATACATTTTTTGAACAATTCCAGGGATGGGCACTGCACCACTGCCCTGGGCAGCCTGTTCCTCTGCCTGGCAACCCTTTCCATGAAGAAACTTTTCCTGATATCCAACCATAACTTCCCCTGTTGCAACCTGAGGCTGTTTCCTGAACCACCTGGCTTTTCATTCGTGCACCTGCACCACAACACCTCCACCATCACAGAAAACCAACCCAAAGCTGGAGATTTTTCCCCCATTCTCAGAGAAACAGGAACTGTGTGTCTCACACCCCCTGCACAACCCTCTGAAAAATTCAGCTCTTTGCTCCAGAGCCAATTTATTCAGGTGAGGACAGCACGGCTGTGGCCCAGGATCCTGAGAAATGAAATCTATATTCTTGAAGGTCAATAACTCCCAATCTGCTGCCTCGCAGATTTCCTGCCTTGGAAGCTTTCCCAGCTTTGCCCAGGACATGGCAAGAGTTCTGGAGAAATGAGTTGTACAGGGAGCTACTACACAGGATTTGTATGAGGTACAACTCATTAATGGGAGAAAGAATTTATCTGGAGAGGGTACCAGGGAGAGAGGCTGCTGATCCTGGAAGGAAAACCCTTCTTTTATACTCAGGGGGTAAGAAAAATGTGCAGAGCCTAAATTTAGTTGTGTAGACACGAGCTGTAAATTGTTATGGGCAAGATTTTTGCAGATGCAGGAGATCTTTTTTAGGGAAAACCCAGAGATTTAATTTATTTTTCAAGCTGGATTGCTTGCTGGCCAGAAAGAACTACAGCATCCAATTTAGTTTTTGAGGTTAATAGCAGCAAAGGAGAATCTCAGGGTATTTCTGAGCTCCTGCAGAGTTAATGGTCAGGAGCAGTGAAACAGTCTGGGATAAGAATATTATGGTGCCATGTTCTGACCTGTGAGGGACTTTCTAAGCTGGTTAAATTTCAGGCAGTGCTAATTAACCAGCATGAAGGCTTAATATTTTAAATAAAATGCTAAAACTCAGCATTTCTCTATTGTTAGAACTGCATTAAAGATACAGCCAGGTTGGAAAGTCTTTAAATAAATAAATATGTTCATCTGGAACATGGTCAGGCTCTGTATCCTCCCTCTCCCAAGACTCTCTGTCCTTCCCAGCTCTCAGGAGGGCTCCGGGGCTGAGCTGGCCACGAGCCTCACACAGATTTTTGGCAGACAGGTGAATTTCACCACTCACTTGTTAAGATGGAAGAAAAAGCCATTTGATGTCATCCCATGAGCCAGAAAAAAAGGCCTTTTGAGCCAAAGCATGGCATTTGCTGTATAATTTCAGATAGTTTCTGTTCTGTGGCTGCTGTAAAGCAGTAAAAGCTTTTTTTTGGAGAGGAGGGGAGAAAGGAGGAGCAGAAATAAATGAACAGTGTGCATTTGTTTAGTTTTTTTCTCCTCAGGACCAACACTTTCAATTTATGGAGGAGCAGAGGAAAAGCTGTCCTGATTTATGGGCAGCAGCATCACCAGCAAACCTGAGCTCACATTTCAGCAGGCAGAACAGGAATGCTGCTGCTTCCCTCATGGCTCCACAAACAAACCTGGCTTAAAACAAGACCTTGTCTTTGCCAAGGAGCATTCCCTGGATTCAGGAGCTCATCAGCATTGATTTCCATCAGCTCCTTCCCACAGGAAAAATGTCACCCCTTCTCTCATCCCTTAACTCCTGTCACTTCTCACCTTGGGATAATCTAACCCAACAATTTCCAGTGAAATCCCTGCATTAAGGGCTTTGCTGGAAATCACAAAGCTTCAGAAAAGCACAGAGAGAGCAAACACTTGAGAGCAGTTCAAAGGATGGGTCAGGCTGCTGGGATAAGCCTGAGGATAAGGATTGTCAGGGCAAAAGCCAAGAGAGATGGAGAGGAGACTGCAAAGTGCAGTGCAGTGAAGAAGAACAATCTAGGGGAGAACAGGATCCCTATACCAGGAAACAACTTTCCTCTTGGAAAGAAGGAGCTCAGAAAAGGAACGAAGAGTGTAACTAATCAGGAATCAAATCCATAAAGTAGAACAACTGCAAAATGCAGAAGCTGTTTCTGAAAAATACTCCTTCCCTAAAGGTGAAAGTTGCACTTCGGCTTTATTAAAGCTGCTTTAAGGACCAAAAGTCAAATACAGGTAAAAACCCAAACTTCCTAAGAGTAACAGATTAGACATAGAAATCAAAATGAGGAACCCTAAATGGATCTTGAACTGCAAGTACCAGGGATACTCATGGTGAGGGTTTTTGTTCTCAGCCCACAGGAGCTGCCACATTCCTGCCCTCAGGGCAAGCCCACCTCCCTTTTCCTCCCTTACAAATTTCTCAGGCACTTCTGGGCCAGGAGTGAAGAGTTCACTCCATTCCAGCCTGTGTGTGGAGGATTAAATCTAAATTCACCTGCCCATGAATGCCAATATTTAAGGGATAAGCCTCATGGTTGGCTTTCAATTGACAAGAAAACTGTGAATTCCCCAGGGAAATTACTCTGCCAAGAGAAAGGGATCCTGATTTTTGAGAGGCTGCACTACACCAGCCTTTAAACAACAAAAAGCCAATGTTTTAAACCCAATTTTAGGAAATCCCTCTGCTCCAGTTCTTCTACATAATGTTTTTAACTCCCACACCTCCCTCCCTTCCCAAATTCACAGCTTCTCATCAGGCAGGTTGGGGTGGGAGAGGCACAGGCTCACAACTTGTAAACAAAACCAACTTGAAAACAAAACTCCTGAGCTTCTGGAAAAGCCTGGAAGTGTCTCCACAGCTGCCCAGTGCTGGTGATCTTCTTCTAACACCTTATTAACTTAATGGGAAGGGAAATCACACAAGTGGGATTGGAGTGAACTGCCAGGCAGGGACCCAGCTGGGTGATTATGGCACAAAAAAAGCAGGAATTGGTCTGGCCATGGGTTCAGTCTCCCAGAAATGCATAGCAAAGGCTGTTCCAGGTGTTTACTGATCGTGGAGAGTTAAAGCAGCTCTGGGCTACACTTGCAAACTGCTCAAGGAATGCAAGAAGTTGATTTAACTTAATGTCAGAACATCCCAAATGAGAGGATTACCTTCAGTCTACACTGGAAACCTCCACTTGGAGCTTCCTGACATTTGCAAAATCACATCAGATGAATATTCTCAGGGTATATTGATTTTTTTTATTTCCCTTTTCATGGAGTAATGTGAAAAATTATCACCAGCTTGAGTGACCAGAAAATGAGAGGAGGAATATCTGTAAGTAGGAAAGAGCAGCTGGGAAATAAATCATCTCCTTACACACACAGGAATCACCCAGGAGTCCTGGCACTTGAGTTCTGCTCAGAACTGGTGCTCAGCAGAACAATTCCCAGGGCCTGGACACCAGAAAGGACCAACAGGAAGCCATGAAGAAAAACCAAATAAAACCAACAAAATAAAATAAAACCAAATAAAACCAAGAAAATAAAAACAGGCAACTCCTGGTTTTCCTTCCAGACAGGAATGTGAGATTAAAATAAGCTTCAAAATCAGCTGTAACCCTCCTTCAAATGAGATTCTTCTCATTCACAAAAAGCTTTTTGGGCAGCTGGAACTGTCCTCAAGTCACCTCCAGCAGCCCCAGCCCCACCTTGTGCACCACTCCAGAATTATAATTTTTACCACTTTTACCCCAATCCAGAATTACAATTTTTACCCCAATCCAGAATTGCAACTTTTAGCATCACTCATTATCAACTCTCAAATATTGCATTAAGATAAGCTATAAGATTTGACTTTTTAAGCAACATTTCTAACAAAATGATAGAAATGATAATTCCTATCAAATTTATTCTAGGATTTTCATCTGATTCTGCTAAAAACTCACCTGGAAAGGATGGGCTGGCTGGATGATATTCTAATTCTACCAGAAACCACCATTTCAGTTTGTCCTACAGAGTTTACTTTTAAACCCCAAGTTTACTTTTCTGAAATGTTCTGACAAAGAGATTGTGCCTGAAACATCCAAACACCGATCCATCCCTGTCTCCCACATTAACCCCCTTCCTCTCCAACACCAAGCAACGCCAAATGCAATTTCCTTCTGCATTAGAAGATGCAATTGCAATGAAATATCCTCATCCCAGGATATTTATGATATGAACCACAGACATCCAGGCCCTGAGGGAATTATTTTTGTGTACATGAGGAAGAACAAGGGGAGCTGAAGGATTCTGTAACTGCCAGAAAAAGTCCTCCAAATTACATGCATCACTTTTTTATTTACTCCATGATATCATATGCCCATATATTTACCCTTAAGAGAGCAGTTATAAATGTACCATTGATTTCTTTTGACTCTTTTTTTTTGTAATATCATTATCTGTAAGTGCTTCCTGAAGGTCACTGGATGCAAACTATGTTTACCATTAAATTTATAAGTTTGAGAGAAAAGCAATGAAATACATTTGCACTTTTTTTTCTTCCCTTTTTACCTTGCCCTTGTCAAAGTAATGGATAATTTCTTGATAGAGCTGATCTTTCAGCTGTCCTTGAGTAGCAGCTTGGTATCCATCTCGCTGGGTAAGATGTGCTGCACATGCTTCTTCTGACCACTAAATCACACACAAAAAAAGGGGAAAAGTGAAAGCAAATCCAAAGCTAGGAGTTCTGAAGTGAAATGAAAGAGAGGGGCTTTATTTAAGACAACCAACAAAGGGTTTTTTCACAGCTGTGCCCTTTGCTTCCTTGGGCACAAGGAGCATTTATTTGGATGCTGTAATTGGAGGCTAATTACACATCCATCAGCTGGAAGGGAGCTTCTGGAGGTGGCCACCCCTCCTCAGTGAGTTTGATGAGAGTGACCTTGGCCTGCTGGTGGGTACAGCCTGCTGGGGACACGATGAACACCTCACTTCATGTGGGAGAAACCCTGGAGCCCAGATCCATCAACACAAAAGGAAGGGCTGCAGGCAGGGAAATGAGATGGCTCAAACTCACTGAGGATCTTTGGAGGCAGGGGAAGCATAATTAACTTTATCCAGCCTGTCTGCAATTAGCAGCTCTGGCTCTTCCAGCAAATGCCTGATGGGAAAGATGTCAATCACAGGAATCATGGAATGGTTTGGGTTGGAAGGGAGCTAAAAGTTCATCCCATCCCACCCCTGCCATGACAGGGACACCTCCCACTGTCCCAGGCTGCTCCAAACCTGTGTCCAACCTGGCCTTGGGCACTGCCAGGGATCCAGGGGCAGCCCCAGCTGCTCTGGGCAACTCCCAGATTCATTTCCAGAATTATTGCTATTTCACATCCTATATATTATTAAATTTCACCCAATCACTTCTTGATTTGGCCAGAATGTTTGTGTTTGGGTCATGCAGACACCTCTGACAGCTCTGTTCTGAACTCTGGTTCTGAGCAACACAAACCTGCTGGAGCCTGCAATGGGATTTCATTTTTTTTCAGCATGCTAAGAGCTGCTATCTTCTGTTAGTTTTGAACACCTCAATTTTGAGAAAAAGTGTTGAAAACACAACAGAAGTTTCTTTTCTTGAGTGTGCTTCATCAGTTTGCAGTAATTTGGCCTCTCTCTCTCCACACACAGAGCCTTCTTGCAGATTTAAAGGTGAAATTCTCACAGGCTCTCAGTCTTGCCCTCGATGTGATCCCATTAAAATCAGTGGGATGAAGTATCTGCCCGTGATGAGTGTCATTGAAAATCCTGTCCTGAGGCTTGACAGAAAACCTCAATTGCTCAGGTACACACCTCCCAATATTGCTGCTCCTCAGGCAACACTGAACTCCTCCCTCACTGAGGGCTGCACGAGCAGGGATTGAGATAGAGATTGATTCACTTTTATAATAAAGTCATTCCAGCCTCTAATGAAATTAAACTTACCAACAAACATCCACTCAGGGATGAGAAGCTGTGACAAATCCTACCCTGCCATTTGCTGTCTGCTATTGATTTGCATCAGAAGGAAAGAAAAATGGATATTTCATCCCATGAAGTTCTTCCACTGAATTCAAAGGAGCACATGAGGTGAGACACTCACCTGCTCTCTGAACACATTCCCAAAGAAAAGCCACAACTGGCTAAACTCTAATTTGAGGTCACAGAAAGTGAATTGTCTAACAAGGCCAAGCCATGCAGGTGGAAGTTTGAGTGATGTTTTTTGGTTTATTCCATCATTTATTCAGGAACACAGCCCCTCTGGCAGGAATGAATCCTCCATCCTGTCTGAAAGGCTCATCCATGTGAAGTGGGCACAGTGCTTTTGCACTCCAGATGAATCTTAGAGATGCTTCCTTGTGTAATAACCCTCTAATGATTTTAAAATACAGTAAATACATTTCAGAGTGTCTTAATTTAAACTGCACATGTACACTCTGCACCATATTTAGTCTTTTTATGGCTTGGATGCAGTTTACTCAGCTCTGAAGTAGGAATAATTCTCAGTGCATCCATCAGAAGGATCTCATTTAACACCTTCCCCTTTTCAACTTTGCAGAATAGATATTTGACACTCACACTTTGCTGGGGATTGCTGAAATTAAAGCCAGGATTGCTGAGAACAGTTGCTGCTGAGGATGAGATCCATTTCCTGCACGAGGAAGGGCACACACAGCAGGGTGCAGTAACAATCCCAGGCTGCTCTGGGTGGGAAGGGACCTTAAAGCCCATCCTGTTCCATCCCTTGGAAGGGAAACTTTCCCTGGATCAGGAGGCTGCAGTACACTCGCCATTGGAAGGGGCAGGAGATCAAGGGGAAATGAAAATCTCATTTCTTCTGTCCCTGACTCTCTGCCCCTGGGGGGTTGTGTCCTTGAGGGGAGTGGAAAGAGACCCAGCATTCCCTGAGGAAGAAAGATTTCACCGCAAGTTGTGAAATGTGAGGAAGACAAACAGGACTAAATCAAACTTCCAAAACCTCTAATTCTTATCACACTGAGAGTTGTACTTTTCCCATTAACTGCTTTTCAAAATTAAAACATAAACCTAGGAATTCAGTGATGATTCAGCTGTATTAAATGTGACTCCATGACACAAGTGCCTGCTGGCAAGAGCAGCACCTTCCTAAATGATAACCAGGAGAGCAAGGTGGGTACCTGCTCCCACATTTGTGACATCAGCACGTAAAAAAGCTGCTTGTAAGGGACAACATCTTCTCTCCAGAATGTTTTCAGGAGATTAATGCTTCTGAAGTACAGCTTCACTCCATTTCTGGCTGGCAGTGGATAGTGTTAAACACTCAAATGCTTTATTTCAGGCACTTTCTGCAGGTAACATGTTATTTGTGCATATTGCAGGCTACGCCAAACATTCCTTGAAGAGGAGCAGTATTGTTGTGCCTCTTCAAATGTGCTGGGAACTGCATTAAAATGATATGCACCTTTTAAAGGCATGACCTTGAAAAGAAGGCCATTTGAATCGCTCTGCAATTTTCTGAAATCAGCTACAGACACCCAAGAGCACTCGAGCACGGGCTCCAGCACTCCTTGCACAAAACATCTGTGGAGAGCTCATTTACTAAAATACCTGGTTAGAGCCTTTCACACACTGTACAGTCTGGATATTTGCAATTTGGATTTTGTGCTGCTGACTTGACCACATTCCCTTCACTCCAGCTCAAGATCCATCTCTGCCATCCAGTGAAATGTTGCTTTCCTCTGTGCATGAATTCCACGTGCAGAACCCAGCACAGCTTCAAGTGCAGATGTTCTGAGTGACCAAGACCCCCTGGCTGGCTGCTGCTGGGATCTCCCAGCCTTGGGATGTGTTTTGGGGTTTACCTTGAGGAGCTTTGCGTGCAGGAGCAAGGTGTAGGCAGCCTCTGTGTAGTTATCACACTCCTTGTGCAGGTCACACAGCTTGTACAGGTACCTGCCAGCAACACAAACAAGGGCTCTTACAAACAGTGGGTTTAAGATGTCACTCAATCATTTATTTTGAAGATTGCAAGGGTTCAAGTCTATCTTCAAACAAGTAAATATCTGTGGGATTGGGAAAGTTCCCATTTCTGTGTGCAGACAACATTCACGACCATTTCCTAATTTTGCATTTCCACTGAGTTGTTTTTAATGGACACTCAGGGAATCACAGAATCATTAAGGTTGGAAAAGTCCTCTAAGATCATTGAGTCCAATCTTTGACTGAACACCATGAGAATGACTTGTGGTGAGTAATAAATCCAATCCAGATTTTGTGCAAGCCAGAGCACTCCTACAGTTCAGCTATGGGGACAGAAATAAGTTTCATTCTTTAACTTCAATATCATCACACCTCTGGCAGGGGATTCTCTTAATTTGTTTGATGATTTTTACACTGACAACTAAAAAAAAAACCACAAAACTATTAAAAAGTGTATTTTGAAAAAGCCAGTGAAAATCCTTTCAAATTTGATATTCATTACAAGTTTGTTAACAGAAAGTGGAGAGAATTTATATGGGGGTTTGACAGTGAGAGACAATTTGTCTTTATAGAGATGCTGAACAGGGCAGACTTAAATAATAAGAAATCACTTCATGCACTTGTCCACAATTATCAATCCTGCTATTTCCTACTCTTTTTGAAAACTTCTAAATCACCAATTAAAACCATTTAAACAACAGGAAGAGAGCTGACAAGCGAAAACTCTTCCAAAAAGATAACAAACACCTGAGAATGAATAATGAGTCACTATTTAGATACCTAAAATAGCAACTATCTATTTTAGATACCTAAAATAGCATTAGAAACACAAACTTCATCATTTTAGCCCAGCAGTGTGAGCAATAGCCAGCCAAAGCACAAACGGGGGGCTGTGAACCCTGAGGTTTACACAATATTTCCATGTTTACTTGGTCTGAAAAGAGATTTTTGAAGGCTTGAAGTTTAAAATAAGTATCAGCCTGGTATTATTTAACAGTTGTTTTCAATTCCAAGTCACATATTTTGTACCTCACCAGGAGGCAACATCATTTCTTTGCTCAGCCTTTGCCTTATTTGTTTTCTTCAGGAACAGAAGAATTCTGGCTCCTGAGTATTCCAGTGCTCATTGTAATGGAACTGAAGGACTTGGAGAAAGGGGACAGAGATAATCTCCTGACTTTCACTTCCAGCACTCTGTTCTCAGTGCAGATAAGCTTTGGAATTACTTCAGGTTCAGCCAAGGTGTGATTTTTCATTACTCTTCTCCTCCAGCCCCCAAGTGACTGCTTAATATGAACTTAATTTCCCCAATTACAGAGCCTGTGTCAGGCAGTTTGTCACCAGTCATGTTTACAAACCTTATGTACATCTCTTCCCTCTCGATCTCCTTGTAGAAATTCTGAAAAACAACATAATTTGGTTACAAAGTCTTTGATTTCACACTTTGGAATGTACACAGAACACGCTCCAAATTAAAAATTCATAATTGCTTAACGTCAGCCTCCAAACTGCAAAATGAAATTTGCCTCCAGTGATGGAACACAAGTTATTTAACTCAGAAAATCAAATGCTGGGATGTTTCATGTTGCAATGTTTTAGGGCTTCTGTCTCATTGCAAAGGTTAAGACTCTGCAACAACAATACTGCTAGAAATTTGCTGCTGGCATTTGCAAGTCACACATCATTAACCATTGTCAGCTGAAAATTTTCTAACATACAACAAACCCATCATTTTTAAGACACAGTTGTTCTATGGGTTGAGAACTCTGAATCTTAGTCGAGCAACACATCATCTGCTCTTGAATTCTAACAGTTTCCTAGGAAATACAAAGTTAGATTAGTGTTATTTATCTGGTTTCATATGTCACACATTAGCATCACTCTCCTCTGAGTGCCTCCAGCCTTGAGATAAACTGGTTAACAGTGCAAATATTGTAAATGCAAAATATGGTAACTGGGGGAGAGATTCGAGGCATTTCTGAATCTAATTTTGAGTTTGCCTCCAAAATTTAAAATATATCTAAGAGAACAAAATACCAAGAAAGTCCTTCTTCACAGAATTAAATATATTTCAATGCTAAATTAAAGAAGTTTGAGAAGGCATTAGAAGAGCACAAAACCAGTACTAAAGGAGGGATAAATCCAACACAAAAATGATCCCTTAAAAGAGAACTGGAATGCAAGACACAATCCACATTTCACAGAGGAATGGTGGGTTATTCCAGGGGTATTTCAGTTGATTTAAACACTTTTTAGTTTTGGCTTCAATTCAGAAAACAAACAGCCAAGGCCACCAGTGCCCCATGTCCCCAAGTGCCACCTCCACATGGATTCTAAATACCTGCAGGGATGGGGACTCCACCTGGGCAGCTGTGCCAGGCCTGGCCAAACCTTTCCACGAAGGAATTTCCCAAATATCCACCCTGAGCCTGCCCTGGCCCAGCCTGAGGCCGTTCCCTCTCCTCCTGTCCCTGTTCCCTGGAGCAGAGCCCGACCCCCCAGCTGTCCCCTCCTGGCAGGAGCTGTGCAGAGCCACAAGGTCCCCCCTGAGCCTCCTTTGCTCCAGGCTCAGCCCCTTCCCAGCTCCCTCAGGGATTCTCCAGCCCCCTTCCAGCTCCCTCAGCCTCTCCTGGGGCTCCAGAGCCTTCCCCATCAGCGCTGGCTTGAGTGCAGATCAAACCCTCCCAGTTGAACCACTGTCAATGCAGACAACTTTAATCCCAGGAAAACCTCAGGATCGATAAAGTCCCAATTAGGAACTCTTTGAGACCTCAGGTGGGAATTGTGCCGAGTTTCAGCCGTGGGTTGGATTTTTGCAAAGGCGTGAATTTCACTTCAGGTACTTGGAGAATGATGAAAAGGCTGAGTGGGCCCTGGAGGGAAAACGGGAGTGTAAAATCAAGCTGAAGTTTGAAATCATGACGGAAAGAGAGGGAGAATTCCTCCGGTGGCTCCAGCAGGCCTTGGTGTCTCACAGTGACTGAACCTGACAGAGCAGCAAATCACCCACAGAATCTATCACCTGCAGAGGCCTGACAAATTCAGCTCCCCCAACCAGCATCAGGAGATGCTGCTGGGAAACACCTGGAAAAAACCAACCCAACCCCCCACGGGGATGGAGAGAACTCCTGGGAGGAGGCTCCCAGTGCTCTGATGAAGGGAAGGAGGAGCAACTTCACCTTCCTAAGGGAATTTTCCCAGCCTGACACCGTGTGTGGTGACTGTGATTTGTTGTTTCCCATCCTGCTTGGAGACCTGGCAGGATTTTCCACCAGGAGGACACCGTGACCTTTCTGTGGGCAGCCCGACAGCGCTCGCTGCGTTACCAGCTGGTGACAACTCTCCAAGTCCCTTCTCTTTGCCCACTTCCCAAACATTCTGATGCTTTCTGATGTGCAAAGAGAGGAAAAACAAACTAAAAATAAACGCCCAATTCCGGATTTGATGCCTTCATCTCCTCTCCTGCTCCAGTGGGCACCGTTTTGTTCATGGCTGATGAGATGGGGTGGTGTAAAGGCTCCACTGCACGAGGCCAGGACTGCATTAGATGCAAAAAAATAAGCTAAAAACTACATTATATGAAAAATAAAAAAAAAGCTGCAAACTATTTACTCTGCTCCTTCCTGAACAAAATCCATCAGCCAGATCACACAAATGATAAACACAGGCTGTGCCTCATGTATTTGAGCAAAGTCAAAGCTTTGATGATGATATGGGGAGGAAAGCTTGGAATTCTCAGTGGCAAACAGAGCCAGTGGAAAAATCAAATATAGTCCATGTCATTTTGGGGTCTCTGAAAGTTATTTTTCATGGGTGCTGAGTTTTGGGGTGTAAAATCCCGTTTTCTAAACCTCTACCAAAGACCACAATGTGTGGGAGCACAACGGGGACAATTATTGCTTCTACCTCCAGCTCAAATGGACTAAGATTTGTGTCTGGGGTGGACACTCCAAAATTTCAGGATCTAAGAGGAGGAAATTTGCTATCAGTGAGGAAAACAAGCCAAGCTTTTCCTGCTCTGAATCAAATAGTACCTCCAATTCCTTCAAATAATTTGAATAAAGGGGCTGAGCAGAGAGCAGAATATAAATGGGATTGCAAATCCACGGAAATTTTGGGAGTAAATGGCAGAGAATTCCGTATGTCAAGTGGATTTCAGAACAGAGTTGTTTATACATCAATTGTAAATGTCAATGAACAAGCCCTGTAACATTTCTCCTAAAATGTTTCTGTAGAAACAATTAAAGAAGGGAAAATCCATGTTTTCACAGATTGGCCTTCACCAAAAGAGGGAAAAAATAGGAAAAACCCAAAAAGCATTCCAAATTTCCCCAAGAATCCCAAAAGATACTCTGCTTGACACAAACCCTTTGTTAAAGGTGCAGGATGCTGAGGGTAATGAGGATTTGAGTGATTTTGTGGTGATTTTGTAGTGGTTTTGTGGTGGCCTTGTGGTGATTTTTGGGTGATTTTATGATGATTCTGTGATTTTTGGTGATTTTGTGGTAATTTGTGGTGGTTTTGTAGTGATTTTTGGTGGTTTACAGTGCAGCTCATGCGGTTCTCCTTGTTCTCGTCGTGCATGATGGTCCTGTAGTCCAGCAGCCTCTCCATCAGCCTCACCACCAGCTTCACAAAGGTCTCCCCGCTCTTGGCCAGGTATTTGTGCTTCCTGCAGTGCTCCAAGAGACTGAAAAACCAATTAAGTTCGCCTTGTTAATCACACACAGAGAAAAGCCTTGACTCAGGTGCCGTTTTAAATATTGCGCATCGTTAACAGATTTTAATTATTTCTGGGCTACAAAGTTCATTGTAGTCTAATTGCTCTCTCTCCTGACTTCCCCGTGACATAAATTTTGCTGCTGATCAACACTTACATTTTGTCAAATAACACTTTGTACTGCTCATCTCCACGGCCTCCTTCCACTTCGTGATCCAGTTTGGTGATGATCTCGTTTTCGAACTGTAATTAAACAAAGCAAGCGTAAATAATCAGCTGGCAAATATTTCACTTTATTACTGTAGCCTCAATGCCTCACAGATTGGTTGGGTGCCTTGGTGAGACATTTAGGCCCTGGTTTGAAGCTTGATTGACTTTTAGAGTTTGCAGTCTCTGGTTTTAGACTCTCCACAACGATCTCCTGCCCTACAAGGACTTCTTTGGTTAAAGGAATCATCGGTCGTGCTGTTAAATGAAGTGTAAATATTTGCATTATGGAAAAGTGAAGAACAAGATTAATGACGGGAATTGAGGGCAGGGAGAAAGGAGACACAGAATGTCCCCAGCAACAGAACTAAACACAAAAATGCTGGAAGCTCTCTGAGAGAGGAAAGGCAACACCTGAGGCTGGCTAACCCTGCTGGGTGCACCCCCAGCATCCCTGACACCCCTTTTCAGCACACAGACACTGACTGGAGGACACAACCTGATAAAGCTGTTAATAAACCCTGCAGAAGGGAAGGGAGTTGTTTCAAACAACTCCAGAATGATTTTATTTGGGCAATATTAACAGGATGCAAACTGAAGTGGCCATCAGAATATGTTTTAAATGCAAACTGGGTAATTTTCTGGACTTTTTATGATTACAGAGGGTTTCAGGTGTTGCTGCTAGGAATGGATGTGAACTGTGTGCGGAGGAAAGCTCACTCTAGGCCTGCTGCTCTGCAATGAATCAGTGTAGTCACCTAATTCCTAATTCTTCATTAAATAAGCACAGACAGCCACAGGATCAAAGACAGAGATCTCAGCAGGAGAGGCTGGGCGAGCTGGGAGCCCGTGGCAGGGGAATGGGAGCCCAGTGACACAACAGTTGTCACCAGATTTTTTCACTGTCACTTGCTTGAGCCACCCCTAAGGATGCTGAGGAGGAGCAAAAGGCCCCTGCACAAGAACAGAGAGAACCAACATTTTGTAAATGTCAAGAGAAGTACTTGGCATCTGCAGGTGATATTAACTGCACACAACGTACCCATGGAGAAAGAACGGATTGTCTGGATCATAAAATATCCTGGATTGGAAGGGACCCACAGGGATCATCCAGTGCAGCTCCTGGCCCCGTACAGACACCCCAAAATTCCCACTGAGAGCACTGTCCAAACCCCCCTGGAGCTCTGGCAGCCTCGGGGCTGTGCCCATTCCCTGGGGAGCCTGGGCAGTGCCCAGCAACCTCTGGGGAAGAACCTTTCCCTGGTCTCCAGCCTGACCCTCCCTGATCCAGCTCCGGCCATTCCCTCCAGGTCCTGCCCCTGGTCACAGTGAATACAGTGAATCCTTATTAAAATAATGCCAGGAAAATGAGAAAAGGCAGGATAATGCAGTCCACCCCCTCCCAGAACCAAACGTGCTCCCACAGCACCAGAGCATTGAGTGAAACACTGAAACAACACAATGAATGATGAAACAGAGAAGTCACAAAAATCCTGTTCCCTAATGAGCCCAGAAATAAAATTGACTTTCTAACCCAATGTGAAAAATGACACTTGCTGCCAGCCCCAGCCCTTCAGGTGATGCATTTTTTAGGAAGGGATTACTCAGATAGAGAAGAGCAATTACATTTGTCATGCAGGATCTCGAGGATCTTCCCACTCTCAGTTTTACTTAAACCTCTGGAAATCCACACTTTGTTGGGCCATTTCCCCTAACAGCCTCTTGGGCTGAACAGAGCCAGACTTGTGGCATTTTGGGGCTTTTAAGGATTTTTAACAACATCTTTACTCTTCAGTCATTCCTGATGTTTCTCATGGAGTCGCTGTGATGCCGATCATCGGAGCCAAATGAATAAATGTTATTTAACATCAGTTACAATTCCCTCTGTGGTCTTTCCACGGAGGAAGGTTTAAGCAATACCAGCTGAGGTTTATGGAGCTTTGGAGGTTTACCATTCCCCAAGATGGGAGCAGGAATGTCACCCTGGAACTGCACAAGCCAGCGGCTCTGGGACACTGCACCTGGCATCTGTTAATAAACTCCATTTTTCCTTTCCTCTCTCTTCTTTTTTTCCTAATGCACTGAGTTTTGATAAATGCATTACATTTAATTTAATGCATAAATAAGCCTGCAATTATTGTGATGGGATTTAGTCTCAAATGAAGAAGTGCCAAATCTCCAGTGTTTCCATTAGAGGCAGTGCCACTTGCTGAGGCTCTTTCTGGAGGCTGAGGGGGAATGTCTGCACCATCAGTGAGCCCCATTCTCATCCTCCTGTTGATACTGACAGCTCCAGGGTGATACCAGAAGATTAAAGGACATTTTTATCCACTTTTCCTCACACCTGATCAAGATCTCAGCCTCTCTTTAGGATGAGAGTTTGAACTTGAGCAAAGAGCACCTCCAGTGCTTCTTGTCTGTGACAATCTCCCACCTGGAGCAAATAAATCAGGGTGAGCCATCTCATGTCACTCAACTGATCACTTTTGGGCTTGGGTTTACCTCAAGGAAGGCTGAATTTGTAGCACTGCTTGACAAGTTAATTTTGCTGTAGATGAGGAGGACTCCCAGCCCTCCAAGCTGCTATAAATTCATTTTGATGTGGGCTAATAATAATTTGCCATATAAAATTCAAGTGACAGATCACACTACCAGAAATTAGTCCTAGCACAGAAATGGCACCCAAGAACAGCAAAACTTTGCTCAGAGGTTTTTATGAAAGTTGGTGGTTATTCCCAATGGTTTCATCCATTCTCTTTCAGGTTTTTCCACAGCATTCCAGCTGGGAAACAGATCTGGAGCCATTCAAAATGATGGGATCATTTTGGAGGCCACTGCATTACCCCTCTCCCTTGCTCCCCAGATGGAGTCAGAGAGGATTACTGATAATTTCCAAAAGGCCAGAAACCAAGAAAAACTTACACATTTACACTTCAACTGTAGGTAATTAAAAAATGTTACTTATTGAAACCAATCCTTTGTGGGGGATTAGTTGTTTGGATTTGAATGTTCATACTCACAGGAAGTGTGAGTCACAAGTAATTTATTTGTGTTCTGTCTGCAAATCCACAGCACAGGGAAAGGGTGGTTAACCCAGGGCTCAGAAGTGGCAAAAAAACTTAATAAGGAATTATAAGTTCTGAAAGCCAAGAGAGATTGGCTAAACTAGGGGTAACTTCTGACTAAGGGGAATTAAATCCATCTGAAATTCACCAATAACCAGCACGTGAAAATCCAAATGCTGCTGTGACTGTTTGGTGAAACTGAGATTTATTGTTAAATGTTAGAAATGGGCTCAACTCCCACCAAGCAGAGCGTGGTATCAGCAGTGACACAGGTCCAGACAAGCTGAGTTAAAATTTATGCAAAGAGTGCTGGGAGGAAACGAGGAATGAAGCCACGGCTGGGAGCAACAGGCACTGGCACCAGGTGCTCTCCATGCTCCAAATTCCATGTTCCAGCTGAAGGGCTGTTTCACCTGAAGCTTTCCCTCCTGTTGGCACCAGGGGATCCATCCCACTCACCTGAGCAGGCCCTGAACAATCAAACCAATTCTCTTTCATCTCTCCCGTGGATCTGACAAATTCCCTTCGATCCGGAGGCTCCGCTCCTGAAAGGGGCCAAGGGAGAAGCCAAGGGGAGAAGGAGGAGTTTCCTTCCACAGGGAGGCCTCAGTGCCACACTGGGTTTAGGATGGGATTCCTGCTTTCAGGTACAGGCTACTTTGAAGTCTTATAAAGGCTTCAAAGCACCTTCAAGGGAGAGGAAAAAATGGGCAAGTCCAGCTTTTAATTCAGTTGGCCTTAATGGAGTTCTGTAAAAACAACAGGTATTAATCTTGTTCTGTCTCTAAATACACTGGGAGATGAAAAAAAAACCACTTCTGTGTGTTCCTGGTTTTACCAGGCAAACCCAAATCCTCCTGAAATGAAAACCACCACAGGGAAAGCTGCCTGTTTATCACACAAACCATCACAGCATCGGAGGCCTGCAAAAAACTGCAATTCCTCCCCCACAAATCATGAGGTTGATACATCTGCTGGAGAAGTGGAGCCAAACTAAACCCTTGTTGATGTGACTAATAAGGTTAGATAATTGGATTTCTGGCAGATTAGTTTAACAGCAGCCAACCATGCCATTTGGAAGTTCTCTCTGGAAGCAGTGCTGGACAAGGATAATTGGTACTTGCATATAAAGGACATAAAGCAGTACATTACATCAAACCATTAAGCATCAAAGCTTGCCTAGGTACTGGTAATATTAAAAAAAAAAGATTTTATCTATCACTTCAACACAAAAGAGACAAAAAAATGAGCGAGGAATCTACAGACCAGGCAGCCTCACTTCAGTTCCTGAGGAAACCACGGAGCAAGATCTCATGGAAGGTTTTTCCAGGTACACAAAGGGCAAGAAGGTGACTGGGAACAACCAATTTACCAAGCTGAGCATGAAAAAAGGTGTCCCCCTTCAATGGAGCCTAAATGTGTCCTGGAATGCTCCAGCAAGAGCATGGCCAGAGCAGCAACAGGACTATGGCACTTGTTGAACCATGGCTGGAATTCCATGGCTGGCTCTGATCCACCAGCTGAAAGAGACCCTGGCAAGCTGGGGATCATCTAAAGGAGGGCAGAGTGCTGCAGGACCTGCAATGGTTGAAGGAATTGGGTTTGCTCAGCCCAGAGAAAATCCAACTCAAACATTCCAACACCTAAAAGGTGCTCAGAGAGGAGATGGAAACAGAAACAGGCACAAGCTGACCCAAGGAAATTCCACTGGGAAATAAAAAGCAGAAAGTCTGAATCACAGAATCCTGGAGTGGTTGGGGTTGGAAGGGACCTTGTATCATTCCAAACCCCCTGCCACAGGCAAGGACACCTTCCAGAGGCCAGGATTAAACACTGCAATAGCTCACCCAGAGGAAAGCTCAAACAACCCTCACTGGAGATATTCCAAACTGAGCTTCAGATGGTCCCAGATAACCCAGCCTGGGACCATATTAATTCCAGAGGTCCCATCCAGCTCAGACTTTCCTTCAGCCCTTTGCTTTGCCCAAAGGCCAACCTGAGATACTCAGCGAACTCAGAACTGCGTGATCAACGGACACATTGACTATTCCTTGTAGGATGTGGCTGGTTCCTCCAAATCCATGGGAAAGGGCGTTTTTCCCTCTGCACCTGTCCTGTCAATGCTGCATCCATAAAGAAGCTGCACTGCCACAGGAAATATTGTGTCAAGTACAACCCCAGACATCTCTGACTTGAGGATGAGGCATTTTTCTTCTCAAACGGCAAAAAAACCCCTCCAAGTGAAATATTTAGGACATTCATTTATTAAAATCAGCCAACTATTCCACACAAAGCTGGTTTCCTTCTGTCAGGAAAACTGAAGGCCATAAATTTAGCAATAAAGTCACCCTTGGATTTTTCATGATCTATATAATTGTACAAATAAAAAATGACAAGCAACAAAAGAGAGCATCTGACAGGAAACTGTTTAAATGGCATCCCAGCGAGCATTTCAATCTTTACAGTAGCACTGGAGTCAAACATGAGAAAAAAATGATTATGCAGTAATTGGATGAAGCCAAAACACAGTTCACAACCTCTCCACACACCATCCAGCACAAAACAAATCAAAGCAATAAAGCTGATGCTATTTCCCTTGCTTAAGCCTCTCCACGCAGATTTTCATTTACTCTGCCTACAGATTTATTAAGAGCTGCTTCTCAATAGCAGTTCACAAGAAAAGTATGGAAAAGGATAAGGTTTTTCATCCAAGAAAGAAAACTGCCAATAGAAAGGGAAAAAAGCAAACAACACATGTCAAGCTTTATTGCAAAATTCACAAGGTCATATCCTGAACTGACAGAAATCTCACAGTGGGAAGGAGCTCCACTGGCTTAGTCCAAACTCCACCTGGCCTAACTAGTCTTAAACTCAATCCATAAGCAAAGTTTCAAGGGAAGCAATGTCAGATGAATGATATCAGGAAACTTTCTCTCACTCCACTTGTCTTTCAAAAGTTGAAGCTATCAGGAGAAGATGGTGTGTGTGCATTCAAGGGCTCCCCTCAGCAAATTCAAATCAAATAGAATAAAAATGCTCCATTACTATTTGAGATTTTGCAGTGCCTGTAGAGCAAGAAGAAGCACTGACAGTGCTGGATTGCTTTATTCCTCTTTAAAATCCATAAAACGGTGAGGAAAATCAGAATTATAGGAGAGCAGAGATGATAAATCCTTACAGGTTATACTTTTGCCACATTATCAGGCTTTCTTTATGTCCAATTTATCTCAGGAGCAAACTCCTCATGTGAGTCACAGTGACAATTTAAGACATCTGTCTTTGCTCCTGTACCATAACCAAAGGTTTCATTTACCACATGCAAATTTCTCCTTCAATAACCGCTTCCAACCAACAGATGAAAACGCCACAGCCCCTCAGGAGTTACAGGAAATAAGCAAATCCATAATTATATCATTCCTTAGAAAAATAAGAAATAACAAAACTCTTTATGTTTTGTTCAAAGAACAGCCAAATCTTCCTCACTTTAAACCTGAAATGTCTGCAGCTCTCTGCTTACCCTCTGGAAGCTTCTGGTGGAGTGGAACTCACACTGCATCATGTCAAAGAAGATGGGGATCGTGGCTTTCCGCAGCTCCGTCTCGGGGATCAGCGTCATCTCCAGGATGGGCCCCACCATTTCTGGGATGAACTTGATTTTATGCTGACCTTTAGGAGAAAAGATTTCAGAGTGAACAACCCCTGGCTTTGCTAGAAGATGTAAAAGCTGTATTAACACATCCTCATGGAGCATAACAAAGCATGTTTAATACCTGGCTCTACTGAAACGCTTTTTTTTTATTTATTTGATGATGATGATGATCACCACCATTATAATTATTATTATTAATTCCACAGGAGAGGAGGTATTGCCTAAATCCAGATCAAGAGGAGTTGTTGAATCAGCCGTCAAGCTGGGAGTCGCCGCATTTCCCACTACATATTTTCACACCCAAATTTCCAGGTTTTATTTTAAAACACAATGTGTGGCTGGCAGGGAGGGAGGCTAAAAGGCACATCACTTGTATTAACTTCTTCAGACTCCTGTGTGAACAAAATGTTCTCGGTGTCAGTCTATCAAAGTGTCACCACGAGCGCAGCCTAACAGAGCCTCGAGACATGAAAGCACAGCTCAGCCAGCCCACAATATGTTTCCTTTCTTCAGAGCTGAGCTGCCTGCAAAACCTGACTGCAGATTTAGCTTCCCAAGAGGAAGCTGCTCCTCCCCCTATCCCTGCTCTGCTCCACACGGGGAAGAGAAATTAAAGCTTAGCAGGAGCGTGCTGCCTAATAAATGCTGGCTAAAGAAAAAGAGCTGCAAATGATCTGTTGAATTAGTCCATGGAAAAATCATCAGGATGGCTGGAGTTGGGAGTGACATTAAAGTGCATCCAATTCCACCCCTGCCATGCAGGGACACCTTCCCCTATCCCAGGTGGCTCCAACCTGGCCTTGGGCACTGCCAGGGATCCAGGGGCAGCTCTGGGAATCCTGTGCTGGTGTCTCATCACCTCACTGTACAATGGTGCTGGAGCAGCACAGCCCTGAGAGCTCCAGGCAGAAGCTCAGGAGATACAAACACATTTCTCCGTCAGCAACAGGCTGGGATCCACTGGGAGCTCAGGACAGACCTGAAGATGTTCCTCACAAATGCCCTGTTAGTGATGTTTACCACCAGGTTCAAACACTGTTTCTATACCCAGTATCATGCTTCACACCAGATTCTTTGGAGTCCAGCCCTCAGTTTCCTCCAGCTCTCAAACTCTTGCAGTTACCAGTGGTACAGGACACAAACAGATCTCAACTCATTTTTATTCCACTGCACTATACCACTGTGACAGTAACCAGTGAAGTCTTTAATTGGTAGTTTCACTTTGACCAGAACTAACATAAATCTCAACAAATGTAATCAAGAAAAATCCTTTACCACCAAAACACGCTCCTTTTTTTAGCAGATATAATTTAAGCCCCTTGATTTGGCAAACTCCTGAATCCTATTAGCATTAGCAATCGGATCAGGGCAAATTACTGCTCAAGGAAAATGGTGACTTTGGGTGCTGCTGCAGTGCTGGGGGCTGCTCAGGAATATCAAGCGAGAGACCTACAGCTTCCCTCAGTCTCCTACAAGGATGATTACACTGGGGCTCTCAGGTGACAGATTTCTTATGTTATGCCTGAGGAGTGTCAGAGTCAAGACTGCAGAAAACAAATAACGGTGACAAAAGTTGTTCATCACGCGCCGACTGAACCGCGAGCTCTCCCTGTGCCACCGAGGGTTTTTCCCTTGCCTCAAGCACAGGAATTCCCTCACAAGAGGAACATCTTTTGAACTTGAGATGTGAACAATCCACACAAGAGTAGAATCTTCGATTTGATGAAGATCTGTTTGCAGCTCTCTGGGGAAGCCCCTGAAGCGGGAGCCCTGGGTGACGTCCGTCCGTCCCACGCGCACCGGTGGTGACAACGTGATCCTGGGAGATGTTGGGCCACCAAAGAAAGCATTGGGAGCAAAGCAGGAAGGGAAACAACCCTCCCTTGGTCCCCCAGGGCATCCATCCCTCAGCAAGGAATTCACCTTTTTCCTCTCTGCTGGAATGTGGGAATGCCCACACAGAGACTCCAAATGTGACAAGTCTGGGACAAAATTGAGGATTCTCTTCTGAAGACCAACTTGTGCAGCAGCTTTAGGAATCATATGCAAAAAAAGCCCCTTTGAACATGCAAAACCCCCTTGCAGCATCTTGTGCCTGGCCGTGCTCACACAGCAGGAAGGGACCATCCCAAACCAAACCAAGGTGCTCTCCTTGCTGGATAACGTCTGATTCTCATTTCCCAGATCCTTCTCACTTCAGTTTGGGCCACAAAACCTTGTGAGTAATTTGCCAGCAGCCTCCCCTGCTCCCCTGGGAACACGCCTGACTAATCCAGAGAGGGTTATGTGCAATGACTTCTATTTATGTAACACCCAAAGTTCAGGGCTATTTTTAACCCTGGCCAACGACATCCAGGGGCCTGTCAAGACACCTTTGGTGACGTCAAGCCCTGGCAGGGACGGTGGCACTGGCTGGAGGACACCAGCAGCCATTCCCTTTCTCCTTGAGGAGCTTCTCCAGCTCCCCCCAGCTGCTTCAGACGTCACCAACGCCAGCGCTGCCCTCCCAGCTGCCTTTCCCTGGCCACCTTTCCCACCAGGATGTCACCTGAAATGTCACAACAATTCCTCTGCCACGCAACCATCAACCCCTGCACCCTGTGCACACAATCTGCTGTCAGACCCTCGGGTTCTGGTTGCTAAATTGCATCACAAAGCCCTTTTGAGTTCCTGCTTTTCCAAGACAGGCCACGGCCTGTTTGATGCTTTTTTGATGCTTAATGTCTCAGCAAGGTTCAAGAAGCCCCAGTTTCAACAAAACACCGACTCAAAGTAACACATTTTAAAGTTCAGGTTGTGGTATGGAAGGAAGAAAGCCTCTAAACTGCTGTTCTGCACTATAAATGTTCTTTTATTTTTTTTTCCTGCTCATAAAAATAGGAAGGTGTGACTACTGAGGCCTCCCCTGCATGAGAAACAGGCAGCCAAGTAAAAACTTTAAGAATTCTTATTTTACTATTTCATTTCAGAAAAAGAATTATGCTTTTAAATGTGCATTATAGCTGGAGGACTGCCTTGTTCCCAGCTGGGGAGTTTTACCTCAGCAGGCATCGTGTGTTAATCATGGTATTTAGAAACAAAACCTGATGAGACAAAATATTCATTTTGGAGGCTTTTCTATACCCTTTAATCCATAAATCAAAAGTCAGGGTGGTTTGGTTTCATCACATCTCATGCACAATGGCACAGACACAAAAAAACCTGTGCTCAGGAATCCCAGAATTCCAGCCTTTCACTTCTGATTTGGTTTCCGAACATACACATGAATAATTTGATTAATGCAGTGCAGCTTCCAAGACAAAAGTGTCAGGCACCCCCCAATCGATTCCCATGCAGTGAGAAGTTGAAATTCCTTCTTAATTGATGCTGTGGCACAGATGAGATTGGTGAGGAGCCAGAAGTGGAACAAGATCCATGAGTTTAACATGGACTCTGTGTGACAGAGATGAGGAAAATCAAGGTGCTCTCAGGAGAAGCACAAAGGCTGCCTCGCCCTGGGGTCCTGCCTCACATTTACCTTTCTCTCCCAGCTTTTCTTGGAAAGAGCAGCACTTTCCTCACTCCCTCCACATGTGGGATTTTGGCATTAATGATCCCGTTAATGGATCTTAGAGAATCACAGATACTAGAGCTTGAGGAGGTCACAGAGGCATCTTTACCTGGATAATCTCCATTTATAAAAAATCCATTAAAAATAAAAGGCTTTCATGACAGCACAGAAAGAAATATCGAAGAAAACACTACCCCTTGTGCCAATCGATTCCCAAAACTGCAGGGAAAATTATTATCCTTGTTAATGGTGAGAAACTGGACCCTGGAGCAACTAAATAACCTGTAAAGAGCAGACAGTGACAGCAGCAG
Source organism: Chloropsis cyanopogon (assembly GCA_013400585.1). NCBI lineage: Eukaryota > Metazoa > Chordata > Aves > Passeriformes > Irenidae > Chloropsis > Chloropsis cyanopogon. The sequence continues at coordinate 336,962 of WEZZ01024342.1, read as the reverse complement.
GACTGAAAGGCACAATGCACTCCACAAAGCCCAGCCTGGATAAAACAACCTCAGTTAACACCAGCTGGATGGAAAAGTCTGTGTCAAACTTTCTACTTTCACTCCAGTAAATTCTGAGAAAAGTTTAAGGATCCATACGAATCCAAAGAGGCCAGAAATATTAGTGAGGAGGAAAGGGGGCTGAGGGAGCTGGGAAGGGGCTGGAGAATTCCTGAGGGAGCTGGGAAGGGGCTCAGCCTGGAGCAAAGGAGGCTCAGGGGGGACCTTGTGGCTCTGCACAGCTCCTGACAGGAGGGGACAGNAGAATATAGTAATATATATAAAGCAAGATGGAGGTTTTAGGGCAGAGGCTGGTCCTTCTTCTTCACCTTCTTCACCTTCTTCTCCGTGGGTTTGGGTGGGATTGTGGAATTGGATAAAAAAGTCCCCATTGCGGGCCATGGGTGATAGGTTATTGGGTTAAAAGTAAAAATAATTTAGGTGTCATTTTTTAATTTTAAGTTTATCCTTAAAAGGCCTTGTAGAGAGAGAGAAGAGCTCCATTTTTAGTTTGTTAGAGTGAAGTGCTGTAGAGACTGTAACATAGGTAAGAACTAACAAACATCTGAGTCCCAACAAGAAAAACTATTTCATCCCGACCCTGGCAAAAAGAAGATAAAACTCCACAGTTGGGTATTGGGGAAAGTATCCACATAGAAAGGATTGTCCAGGCCTGGCACAGCTGCCCAGGGAGGTTTGGAGTCCCCATCCCTGGCGGGATTTAAAATCCACGTGGACGTCGCACTTGGGGACACAGGGCACTGGTGGCCTCGGCAGTGCTGGGCTGGACTCGACCTTTTCCAGCCTCACCAATTCCATGACTCCATGGCAGTGGGCCTGGAGGAGGGATGGATTTGGCTAATTACTCACCCCGAGGCTGCCAGCAGCCCACGCTGGCTGATGCAGCAGCAGGCACGACACTGATTTTATGACCTGCCTGTCAAGTCACATCTCGGTCGTGCACTAAGCTCTAATCTGTTCTCCAGACACTTAATTCACCAAAGATGCTTCTAATAAAAGTGAACTCAGCTGCTCTCTGAAGCCTTTTCTCATCATTCCAGCAGATAGGATGCAAATTCTGTGATATCAAATACTTATGAACCCTTGGCACTCTCTGCTCTTAGAAATGCTGAGGTTTTTCAACTCCCAGCAACAACAGCTCAGCCAGAGATAGAAGTGAAGTGGCAAATGCTTTATTTCTGATCATTTAAGGAAGTTTTGATAAAACTCTGACGAGCTGAAGTGTCTGTGCTGTTAAGCTCAGGAAAATGAAATCTGGCAGACACGTACACTCGGGTCACAGCAAATACTCAGTTTCTCATGAAATTCAATCCCTGTGCAGGCAAATTACACCCAGGGAGCAGCCCAGGCTGGAGCGGGGCAGAGCTGCCTCATTTCCCGACCAGCTCCAGGGAGCTCCAGCTTGCCAGGCTCTCCCGAGTCACTGATGCTGCCAGACAAGGCTGGAAAGCAGAGCTTAAGCAGAATTTCCAGGCTGAGGTACTGAGAACGCTTGGGCACATCCATTTTGCTGCAGTCCCAGGTACTGCATCCTCAAGTGAGTAAATATAAATATGTGTCTATGTAGATATTTTTAAGGGGATAAAAAAAAAAAACCATTGAATAGGTATCACCATAACAATGGCGTTGTGTTCAGCAAGAGGCTGAAACCCACAAAAAACACGAGACACACAAATCCTAACAAGAGTGATGTGCCTTCCCAGATGGTGAATTAAATGTGCAGAGGTGGCTTGATTTCTTAAATCACCTGTTTTTTAAAAGCTTTCTGCAGGCATGCTTTTGTTTCAAGAGAAAGCAAATTCATTTNCCTCAAGTGAGTAAATATAAATATGTGTCTATGTAGATATTTTTAAGGGGATAAAAAAAAAAAACCATTGAATAGGTATCACCATAACAATGGCGTTGTGTTCAGCAAGAGGCTGAAACCCACAAAAAACACGAGACACACAAATCCTAACAAGAGCGATGTGCCTTCCCAGATGGTGAATTAAATGTGCAGAGGTGGCTTGATTTCTTAAATCACCTGTTTTTTAAAAGCTTTCTGCAGGCATGCTTTTGTTTCAAGAGAAAGCAAATTCATTTTAGAGAATCATGGGATGGTTTGGGTTGGAAGGGACATCCAAGCCCATCTCATTCCATGGGCAGGGACACCTTCCAGACCAGGTTGCTCCATCCAACCTGGCATTGCATTTTTCCAGGAATATCCCTCTAAATTGTTTTTTGGGAACACTGAAGGCAACACATGCTTAGGATACTTACCCAGGTTGTACCACATGTCCCTGATCTCAAACCCAATCTGCCTTCTCATGTCCCCATACCTTGAAAAGGAAAACAAAACCAGCATTAAAACCAAATAAATCTAAGAGCTACAAGCAGATAAATCTCATTTCAAACTCGGATTCACAGCCTTCAAAAAGGGAAGAAACTCCAGAAAAGGTTCTCAAATTAGACCCACACTACTGAGATTACCTGGCTACCCCACCAACTCAGCAATGCTGCTGTAAACATCAAAATTCGGACAAAAAAAGGTTTCCAGCCTCAACATTCCAACATTCCAAGGTCCCAGGCAGAGGAGGAGCCCACCCACCCTAAAGCTGGTGCCACCAACACCTCCCATCTCCCATCAGGATCATTTCCCATCCCCTCCCTCCCCACAGGAAAGCTTTAACGAGTGGAAATCATCCCAATGCCTCCATGAACGATGGGATCAGAACCCCAGCGAGCTCCCAGGATGCATTTGCTACACGGAATATTTGCAAGTTAAAGATCATTACTCAAATAACAAGATGAGCCAAACTGTAAGATCTGGCAACTTGTAGGATTTCTGGGGGATAATAGTGAGACACCCAGTCATTAATATGGATTAAAGAGAATCTTCTGCATCATTAAGAATCTGCTATTATCTAATGCTTAAACGCAATGTTTAGCAAAACCTACAAATTACAATAATTAAATTTTAATTATTAAATATTTGACGTTTTAATTGAAATATGTACTTAAAAAGACGGGTGAGTGTGATATTGAATTAACTGATTAATTATATCCCTTTTGACACAGAAGTGCCTTCACACAGCAATGAAAGTGCCTCCAGACCATGCATTTATTGAATCTCGAATTTATTGTCTTGGTTCCTGTCTCCAAAACCTGATTAAACTGAAAATAACAATTTGCAAATTCATTATAAACAAAGATTTACGATTCTGCAAACTTTATTAAGCAACCACTTCAAATGACTTAATTTATTTACTTATATTAACAGTGAGAAATGCCTGTTGATTCCTTGAATTCCTTCAGCGAGATAAACTGCTCTGTTTATTACAAAAATCACTCCAAGAAAATTTGTGCCTGTGGTTCCCATCCTGACAAAGAGGAATTATCAGTCCACAAATGTATTTGACAGCAATTTCCAGCCCAATTACAGCTCAGCTTTTGGCTCTTTGTTCAGGTTAGGAGTCTGAGCTGAACTAAAATGCTCTCCTAGGTGCTCATTAACACTGGGCAGAGAGAGCAAAGAGATTCTAAATTTAATTAAATAAAATTTACCTGCTACACCATCTCAATTTCCTAAATAAAATATTTACAATACCACCTCAATTTCCTTGAATAAAATATACCTGGCTCTGCAACACCAGCTCAATTTCCTTAAAAAAAACCTTTATCTATAATGTTATTTATGGTGTTCATAGCACAAGCCCCAAACCCTGAGCTCTGCTTGACACCACTTTTCCACTGAACTTGTAAATATTCCTGTTTCATCAAGGAAGCCCCACGAGTCCCAGGTAGAGCAGATCCTAAAGTGCTTTAAAATTCTCTTTCAAGGCTCAGGTAGAGCACAGCTTCCAAAGGAAACACCTCAAAACTCAGGTGGAGTTTGCAGGGCAAAACTTGGCTCCCATAAAAAGGGATGGGATGTGAAGACCTTCCTGAATTTTCTGGTCAAAACCTAAAAGCCACAAAAAGCCTTTAAAATCAAGTCACTGCAGCAGTGATGAACTGTCCCCACTCTCCCTGGGATTTCTCTTATCATAATAATAGACAGAAAGGCCTGGATTGGGAAGGGGAAGGGATACAAAATGCATTTTCTTTCTCTATACAGACACATTTTATTTATTGTACATACCAGGAGCCTGAGCTGTGCTTGCTCAGGGAATCACAACTTGGAAATTCCCCGTTTTTGTGACCTTGCTGGCTGTGGGAACGCCTGGCTTTTCTAGCTGCTCTTCCCAAATAGAAAAAGAATCCACACACACAGTCTGAAATCACAACACTGGCTCTTTTCAGAGCTGGGTGTTTAGGTAAGTAATGATGAGGTCACTACTGAGGAACACCAATAAAGGGCAGGAGAAATATCAACAGGAGAAGGGGAAAACGGCCTCAAGTTGTGCCAGGGGAGGTTAAATGGAGAGTTGGGAAAAATTCCCCACTCAGAGGGTGCTCAGGCATTGGAATTGGTTGTTCAGGTGGAGTTTCCCACCCCTGGAGGGATCTCAAAGCTGCAAGGATGTGGCACTTGGGGACCTGGGGCAGTGGTGGCCTTGGACTCCATGATCTTAGAGGTCTTTTCCACCCTTGATCACTCTGTTTAAACAAAACTTCATGTCCCACTCTCATTTTTTCCCCTTTGGACAGCTCTCCTTTGCTGTGGGATTCTGACTGGCAGCAGAGTGGTTGGAGGGAGGGAATGTGATCCCTCAGAAGCAGGAAATGGCTGCACTTATCCCAGGCCACCCTTCAGGGACAGCCCAGGGGAAAAGGCTGGAGCCACCAAAATTCCCTCTGAACACAGGCAGGGATGAACAATAAAGAGCAGACATAAAATGAGATTAGAAACAGCACAAAGCTGAAGTGCTTTCTAAGTGCAGCTTTATAACATGTTAACATTTCTGAGAATCTTGACTTTCTGATCATCCTGCAGCAGCAAACACTGAATTCATCACTACTGAAAGGTGGAATTCACATCTCCATGCCAGGGCAGAAACACACACAACACCCAATTCACGTTTTTCAACCCAACCTTTCATTATCCCCTGATTGCATCTCAATTTGAATAGATTTAGCAAAGAAATTAAACTGAAATTATGGCAACAGACCTCGAGTTCTTGGCCATGATTTAGATGATGAGCAGGACTTACTTGTTAAGGATTTTTGCCCTTTTAGCACTTGAAAAATTCTCCAGTTGTAAAGATTCTTGTGTGAGAAAAGCAACAGCCAGGTGGAAATAGTTGTTCCAGAGCTGAAAGCCCCCAAAATGACAAGAAGAAATTCCATTAATTCTCTGAAACGTTTCTCTACACACCTACAAAACAACTTAAAAGTCTCTAAATTATGCACATAAATATTTAAAGGAGAAAAGAACAGACACCACGGAGATGGTGTTTCTTGATAAATTCTTAATACAGCTCCTCGTTGCCTTTATGTTTCCAACAAATATTTCCCAGCTACAAATCCCAATTCTTTGTGTTTTGATGAGTCAAGCAGAATCCCAACCCAAACCCTGCTGTGATTCTGTGATGCTGTGACAAGACCCACAAGTCAGGAATGGATCTCAACCCCTGCTGAGCCTGGAATGATTGAACTGGGATAACTGGGCTTCACAACCATGAATAAACCCACCAAAACTACATGTCTAGGGCAGAAATTTATTCCATTAATATCATTTATTCCATTAAAACTGGGAGTTTTTTCTTACCTGTAACTCAAAGTTGGCTTGATCAAGGAATTTCTTGTTTAGCATATCTGCATACTGATTAATTGCTCGCAGGAAGACTCTGAAAGATCAAGAGAAAATTACATAATTACACACTTCTGGGGTACCTTTGTATATTTGGCATCCCAATTAGACACAAAATCTGAGTCTGTCTGGAAAGTGAAACTTGAGGCTGATACTTGAAAAGCAGTGTGATCTCACCACTGGTAAGTGTACAGAATTCTATGCAGATGTTCTCCAAATTAATCAAGTAAATTAGCATATGCAGAAACAGAGGGAGTGTTTGGGATAAAATCACTTGTCTTTAAAATATCTTTTCATAATCAAGAGATCATTAAAAATTCAGTTTATTAGCACTATATAGAGATATATTTTTAAAGTTACAGCGGTGTGTCTAAGCCAGACTTGCAACTGGTTGTATTTAAGGTCAAGAAAAACATGTTTTTAAACACATGGGGCAAAACAACCTCCACTTATGGCACAACAAAAACGCTGCTGAAGGACAGTCTGTAAAACATTGCTCACTGCTCTACCTCCAAGTTGCTAATTCACTACCCACTGTAGTTTATGGAGTGTCTAAAACACCTCTTAAATTGCAAAAGGAGTTGGCCTGACGAGCTTGAAAGAGAAAACCAAATGGCACAGGAGAAGTAGGGCACTACATATTCATGGTGCTGAAAAAGAACCTGATTATTCCTTGGTAGCCTGATCTCCATTTTCAAAACAAACACGAGATTCCCCCTGCAAACTCCAAATTTATGCTGTGCAGCTGCCAGCTAATGCCCAGACAAATGAGCTGCTCTTTGGAGCAGGCTGGGGGAGAGATTTGTGTCTCCTCAGAGTCCCCCAAAATAATGAAAACCCCTCCTGACATGTTCTGGGTTTGTTTTTTCCCCACCCCAAAACCAATCTTGAAAAAGAAAGTTCACGACTGCAAATAAAAAAAAATTGATTTTCCTTCAGGCTTGCCAAAAATAAAAGAAAAAAAAAGAGCAGAATTACTTAAAACAAACCAGCTAGAAAGGGTTTGTACTGAATTTAAGATACTTTGCAATTTCTCTTGAAAAAAAATTAATATTTAGTTGAAAGTTTAGTATCCAAGAGAAAAGAAGCCTCCAGATAAGGCATGGGCAACATGATGGAAACAGACATTATTTATAAATATTTATATGTGGGCAATATGTTGCCAAGCGATTATTTATGAACATCTTGATGTATTTATATAAATATATCAATATGGACATACATTCATAAATACATCAATATGTACATAAATTCATCAGGAGTCTATTTATTTATATCTTGAAATAAATTAATAAATGGAAAAATTTGATGCCACTGGGATGTATCTGTAGTATAAGGTCAGATCATTCCCATGGCAGAATTATAGAGGAGAAAAAAAGGATCTAAATGAAAATGAAAATTAAATTTAGAAAGGAAAATAGAAAAAAAATTATAATATGAAAGTATTTTTAAGATATAAGCAAATATACATAAAATCAAGTACATACATATATACAGGTGTGTTTTATAATTTTATTTTTTGTAACTGACAGAGGCATCTCTGCACTTGCACCCAGCACAGCCAAGGAGGAATTTCAGCACTTCAGCTCATATTCAGCATCGCTGTCAGTGTTTTGGGCCAGCACTTCATTAAGAGATTTTATAAATGAGCTGAATCCAGCACACCACAACCAGCCTGCACTGCTCCAAAAGGGATGGATTTGAGATCTGTGATTCAATTACCGAGCTGTAGCACGAACTGAGATTGAAATCAAAGTTATCTGTGTGATCAGACAATCAGCAGTTTGATCCTCTCCTTATCCCTGCTTTGCTTTGTGCTCTGGGAAGCTGATAACACAACGAGCTCTGTAAATCTTCCCCAGAATTAACAACTGAACGTGGGCAGGGGCCAGCCAAGGCTGAATCCTCGTGGACACAAAAATGGATCCAACTCAGGCAGGACTGGGCCTCCAAATTAATGGTGCTGCCTTAAGACATCACTGTCATGTATTCAGTCTGCTCCATCTAATTAAGCTTTGGCACAATCTCATTGTTTTTTATACCATTATTTTTCTTTAAATTGTAACTCTCATTTTTCCCTTATATTAATTCCAGGGAATACCACCTAAGAACAAATCATACAAATTCTGCTGTATTTGCCACTGGAAAAGGAGCAGAGCTCAGAATGTGTTCAACTGGAGCTGGAATTAAGCAACCCTGAGCATTATGGGGGTTTAGGAAGCCAGGAAATTCCTCCAATTTTCCATAAAGGAACATCTCAAAGAAGAGATGGAGAGGCTTCATGTTGATTTTTGAATTATTGAAATCCCAATTTATTTTTGATTTGCTCGATCCTTCTGTGACTGGATAAAACAGTTCCTACATAGGTCAGAGGAGAAATCCCAGTGACAATCAACAGAACATCACCATCATCATCATAATTATTATTATTATTACTTCTTCTACTACTACTATTCCTACTCCCACACCTACAATTATTATTACAGCCTATCTTCATTTGCAAATCAAATGTCATGCAAACCTCACAGCACTTTGCAGGATATTTCAGCACCTCCAGTGCCAAGAGCAAACAGTAAAATTAAGATGTTTTCTATTTAACGACGTTAATTTTAAAAATATATTTATTCAAATATTGGCAAGAGGAAGTAGTAAGTTGCAAGATTACTACTCCAAAGAGAGAATTTCCACAGTGAAAAATCTTGCTGGGTGAACTCTTGGCTGTAACCTGGGCAATGCTTTGTTATCACCTGGGAAGTTGCTGCAACTCATGAATATAAAAATGGTTCAGCTTTATACCCAAATAACAATTGAAAGAGGAAGCTAACATATTTTATCATTCCAGGTGTTAGTTAAATCCTCCTCCTCCTCCAAAGCAGGTCCTGACAATTTTCAGTAACTTCACTGTCAAAAGTTGGAGAAAACGGAAAATGAAGCAAAAAGTGGCTCTTCAGAATAAGTGGAATTAACCCAAAAGCAACAGTTCTGTCCTGAGGAAGGAACTGGCTGCTGGAACACTCTCAAGGATAAAAGGTGGACTTGGACATCACTGGGCCAAGGGATAAATAATCAAAACTCCCAGCTGGAGAGCATCCCTTGCAGTGCCAACCCTTATCTGGCTGGAATTAATAACCAAGATTGGCTCCCAGTTGCGTGTGCATAAAAAGAAGTGCTCTTCTTGAAATTCAGTTTCAATGAACAAAAGAATTTATTATCCATGTCAGGAAGAGCCACAGAAGTTAAACTTTGAAAAAGGGAGAAGTTCAGAGCCTGGAACCCAACACAATGGACTCTGCTGCCATGTAAGACAACAAAACCTAATCCAAATGCATTGGGAAAGATTTGTGAGACAAAAGACTTTATCAACCCAATTAAAAGCAGGAAATTAACATTTTCTATGATGTGATTGGAATAGAAGGAATATGATTACAGAAGGAAGTCACTTCAGGATACGTGGAAGAAAGAAAAGCATAAAAATCCACTAAAGAACAAAATCAACAGCCTGGACAGAGGAGGTTTTTGTGTGAGCTGTGGGGAAGGGGGATGGGGATGGCTCCAAGGGCATCCAGAGATTTCTGTTGTCTCTTTTGTTGTAGTTTGATCCTCTGAGGCAGAGACTGTCCTCTTATTCTGTGTTCAGAGACCTTCCTCAGAGCAGAATCAGAATCATTTTGGTTGGAAGGGACCTTAAATCCCATCCATGGGCAGGGACACCTCCCACTGTCCCCGGTGCTCCCAGCCCCAGTGTCCAGCCTGGCCTTGGGCACTGCCAGGGACCTGTGACCTGCTTNGCTGCTCTGGGCACCTGTGCCAGGGCATCACCTCCCTCCCAGGGAACAATTCCTGCCCAACATCCCATCTAAACCCACCCACTTTAAGCTTAAAGCCATTTCCCCCTTTTCCTCCCCCTCCAGGCCCTTGTCCCCAGTCTCTCTCCAGCTCTCTCTGAGCCCCTGAGAGAGACTTCAAGGTGTCCCCAGAACCTTTCCTCTGTCACCAGGATTTTCTGGCATTTCATCCCTGTTTATGCATTTCCTGATCAGACCTGTACCAGCTCTCAATGATCCAGCAGGAACAATGAACTTCCCACCACCTTTTGAACACGACATAAAAGTCTGGCTGGGAGCTCAGGTGAGAGAATCGAGGGAAAAGGAGAGGGAGAAAACCATGGCAGAGGTCAGTATTAGGAAATACAGGTCCAAAAAAGCAGAAATTCTCAAAAAAAACAAACCAGAAATCCAGGTGACCAAACCTGTGACCTGCTGGGGTCCTTTCACTGCCCTGCCTTAGGCAGTCCTCATTTCTCCAGTCATTTCTCTCCTCATTTCTCCAGTCATTTCTCTCCTCATTTCTCCAGTCATTTCTCCCCTTCCTGGCTCTCACTCCAGAGTTCATCCAGCCAGGAATGTGCTGCTGCTTCATGAACTGCCTTCCATCTCAACCCTGACTCCTGGGAACGTTCCCTGCTATTGATCATTATTCACCTCCACCGAGCTCATAGGTGCTTAATTGGTTTGTGGATGCAGAGATTGCTTCACCAAACAGAGCAAAAATTAATGCCTGGATTCTGTAGTTTTCCAAAAGGTCTTTTTTTCCCCTCCAAACAAGCTCACTGCCTCCAGGAGGCTGGGAACATACATCAAATCCTGACTTCCATGGCAATTGTAAATGAAGGAGGGACAGAGGGATTCCATTTATAAATGGAACAGGAGTCACTGTGCCAAACAACTCATTTTTTTTAGCCCTTTCTCAGGTTCACTTGCTTTTTATTTTGCCATTCTCCCTCCTAATTAGTCAAGTGCCCTGATTTGCTCGTGTTTAAAAACACTCTGTGCCCTGTTTTCACTCACTCAGTTCTGACATTGTTGGAAAGTATTTGCAGGAGCTGAGGGAAGCTGGGTGCAGGATGTAGCACCCATCCAACTGCCTCTGCACTGCTCTGGAGGAATAATCTACAGAGAAATATTTCAAAAGTGGAAATATTTTTACAGCCTATGCCATTTTGCACATTATTTAGTTAGTTCCAATGATTTGGATTTACACTGTGAGTGTTTATACAAAATATTTCTGACAGGAAAATATCTGTCAGAAAAAGAAACAATACCAACTAGGAATACCCTCCCCACTATTTTTTCTTAAGCAAACATCAAACAAAGAAAGAAAAAGAATGGAAAAATGACTTCCTTAATGGCAGAATAATTATCTAAACAAGAATACAGAGATACAGCTTAAAATAATTTTGGTTTAGGTGATAATTTGATAAAAGAGAGGGAATTTAGTTCTAAAAGGCACTATTATGATGCCATTTCAGTTAATTTAGATGGAAGGATAATGAATGCTTTATTGCAGCTGATCAGCCTTCCTGCACATCATCATGCTCCCCTTGCCTGAGCTCCTGCTTCTCTGGGAGACAAATTCCGTCTGCTTAGGGGAGCCAGAGTCCTCTTCTCGTGTCAGGCTGTGTGGGAAACAACAGCCCCAGACCTGGAAATCCCAGAGCAGAAGCCAAAGCCCAGCAGAGGTTTAGGAAGGCACAAACAGCCCAGCAAAGCCCTCTCTGAACACCCCTCACCTCAAACCCCTCCATCCCTCTTGCAAAGCACATTTTAAACAGATTCTTACTTATCAATTAAAAAAAGAAATTTTCCCTGGTATTCAACCTACCCCTCCCCTGGCCCAGCCTGAGGCCGTTCCCTCTCCTCCTGTCCCTGTTCCCTGGAGCAGAGCCCGACCCCCCCGGCTGTCCCCTCCTGGCAGGAGCTGTGCAGAGCCACAAGGTCCCCCCTGAGCCTCCTTTGCTCCAGGCTGAGCCCCTTCCCAGCTCCATTCCCTTCCCTGGATGTGCTCCAGCCCCTCCATGTTTGTCTTGTTGAGAAGAGTCCAAAACTGTCCCCAGAATTTGAGGTGTCTCACCCTAAATGACTCAAAGTCATTTCGATGGCTCAGCCTGGAGGTACCCTTGCATCTCCCCCAGTTTTCTCCTTTCCCAAATTTTGTTTCTTTTCTTTCCCTCTTCACCTACCCTTGCACCTCCAGGTCTACCAGCTGCCGACCAAAAAACGAATTAATTTCATTTAACACTTCTTCATATTTACACATCCCTGCCCAATCCACTTCTTTCTCTTAAAGAACATTTTAGAAGTGTTTAAAAGATTCTTTGCAACATCCTCTAATTCAGCAGGCTAAAGAGCAGTCAAAACTTAAAGAAAAAGAAGAAAAAAAAAAAAAAAAGAAACTAAATCCTTGATCATTTGCTGCCTTTTGAATTACAATTCCTGGGCTGAGAATGATAATAGCAGAGAGTAATCCCAAAGAAGACTTGCTACTAAATACCCACATTAGCATAATCTCCTCATAATGCCTGCTCCACAGCAGCACAGGTGCTCCATGTCACTTTATTAACCTATTTTCTACCAAATATTTCAGCCCCAGCTCTAGCACATTATCTCTAATCACTGAGAGCTCTTCCCTCATTTGTATTCCAGGCCCGGTGTCCTCTGAAACAAAGGGGACAGATGAATGAAAAATAACTGAGATACAAAATGCTGAAGGACAAACTTGTGGGCTGACTACCAATAACCAAGAGGCACGATGGGCTCTTTTCCCAAGGTGCCTCTGCAGCAGTTGCTGTGTCCAGGGGGGGTTTGAGTCCCTCCAGGGGTTGGGATCTGCTTGGATAACCACGGATCTGACTGCCCTCACTCTCCTGCTTCCTTGACTACGTGTCTGAGGTCTGAGCTGTGGTTTTTGGATGACTCTGAGTGCAGGAAAGAAGAGGGTTCATCCTTCTGTGCTCTTTCCCAAAGCAACTTTGCCTCCTGGAATTTTGTCTCTATGGATAGAACTGACCATACTCAATTTTAGCACCTGGAGAATTTTATGGCAGAGTAATAAAAGCTTGGAAATTACATTTTCTAATGGGAATGCTAGCAGACAAATTAATTTAGGAGGTTTTAGCTAAGGCTACAATGCTGGCAAAGTAGCATCTCTTGCAAGTGGACAGCACTGCTATTCCTCTACTCAGAAGTTATTATTCCAAAGGAAGCAGACCTGCTGAATTCCAAGAGACTTTCTATTGTGGCAGCTGGCAAAAACTCCCAGCAGAGCTTGTAATTTCAAACAAATGTAATTTGTTGGAGTGCTGCTGGAAGGGATCTGTGCCATCAGGTGAGTTATTAAACAAGCATTTCATTGTAGTGCAATGCTCAATAAAATGCAGAAAGCCTTAGCTAGGAACAGAAATCACCACCTTCCCCTCTGGCAAGATCAGAGAACCCCAGAAGGGTTTGGGTGGGAAGGGACTTCAAAGATGACCCAGTGCCACCCCCACCATGGCCAGGGACACCTTCCACTGTCCCAGGCTGCTCCAAGTCTGGCCTTGGACACTGCCAGGGATGGAGCAGCCACAGCTTCTCTGGGCCAGGGCCTCACCACCCAGCTTTTCACCTCAGCTCTTGTTTTGACTTGATTTCACAAAGGAATTCAGCCACTTTTTGCAGTGGTAAAAATCAAAACAGAAGAAGACTTTTTTTTCCTGTTGCACTGCTTTGCACACAAACATTCAGTCTGGAAAGAGAAATAATTACAAGAGAAGTAATTAACAGAAAGGTTGGGAAAGGACAGCACAGGCAAAATTTCCTGCAAAGCATGGAAAAGTTCTGGCTAACATGGAAGTTCTGGCTGAATTTGGCCAAATATTTTCAAGCACTTGACAGTGCCTCAGGGTTTGCAGCAGGGGAACCTCCCTTGCTCTGTGCTGACAGCACTGGCCTCTGCTCCTTCCCCATTTCCATGGATACTGGAGGTGATTAAGGCCACTTTGGCTACTTATGGATAAATCAATAGTATTGATCTGCCACATTTCAAATTATTTGGCATTCTCATCCATCTTGCCATCAACTGGGAAGACAATTGCACCTGGCTAAATAAATGTCCTGATGTTGCTTGGAAAAGAATCTCCCTTTTTTGCTGTGGGTATTTAATTTATCAAATTCCACCAGAGAATAGCAATGAGGAAAAGGAAAGCAATCTGCAAAGGTTGGGTTATCGCCTGCTCAGTGCTGGGGTCACCAATCAGGTGCATTCAGAAATTCCATTTGCTGAAGTCTCCCCCAAAATGTGAAGTTCATTCTGACGGCAGAAAGTTTCCACGGGAGCTGAATTATCCCAACGCCTTACCCTGACTTTTATTTTCTAACCCAAGCAATCACAAGCACAGAGGCACTGCCCAGGAGAGCTGAACCTTCACAAAACTGGAGCCCATCTCCTCAGCAGCCAGAGGCAAGCAGAGACTCCCTGGGAAGAGGTTAAAATGTGATTTCTTGTAAGAGATGAGCGGGATAAAGCGCGGCAGCTGCTCTGCTGGGCTGTGCCACGGCTGCTGACAGCTTTGTGAAGGGAGCACTAATGCTGGCAAAGTGAAAAAAAATCTTGCTGGAGCTTTAGGTAAGCCTGTGTTTGATCCAAAGGGTGGCTCTCCGATATTAAAGTGACACAAAACGTTTTAGGGAGGCAGTGGGGTGTGTGAAGGAGGGAGCCAAGCGAGACGGGAGCGGCGCTCGCCTCACCCAGCTGTCAACCCCTGGACAAGATCCCTGCTTTGCTGTTCTTCCCAGAGCTCCCTCAGCATCCTGCCTGATGCTCTCTGGAGAGGAACAAATGCTCCACTGGGATGCTTCAACAGCTGCCACTAGCAGGAACCCAGCCCCTTGGTGGGTCTGAGCAGGATTCTGGCTCTGTGGGAAGGGTTAAATCACCCTGCACACCCTACAAACACCCCCAGGTGATACAGCACAAAAACCAGCCCTGCAGGGCACAAATGCCATTAATGACTGGGGTTTTCTGATCTGTTGGGACGTTGTTAACCCCACAACTGCAGCCTTCCAGCAGGGATCACACCGAGGTTTGGGGCTGCACTGCAGCCTCTGCATGGGCTCCAGGCCAGGCAGGATTTGGTGCTGGCTCGGACACGCCAATCCTTCCCAGAATTTCCCAGCTGGGGATTAGTTTCTGCCTGGTGAAATCAAAGCCTAAGAGGCAAACACAGGGTCACAAAAACACGGCCAAGTGGGTCAATGGGCCAAAGGCTTGGATAAAAAGTGGTTTCTATCAAACAAGTAATGAAATATAATTCTGGATGTTAATCCTTCCCTGCCCCTGGGTCCCTGGCAGTGTCCAAGGCTGGGCTGGACAGAGCTTGGAGCAGCCTGGGACAGTGGAAGGTGTCCCTGCCATGGCAGGGGGTGGATCTGGATGGGCTTTAAGGTCCCTCCCAAGCCAAACCATTCTG
The DNA here is from genome assembly GCA_013400585.1 of Chloropsis cyanopogon. NCBI lineage: Eukaryota > Metazoa > Chordata > Aves > Passeriformes > Irenidae > Chloropsis > Chloropsis cyanopogon. Next base: position 321,885 of record WEZZ01024342.1, on the reverse strand, counting down.
GGCTTCTCTGAAATCAGGTTCTCTGCAATTTCTTTTATGCACTACTTTAATTTCACTCCCTCTGTTAATCCAAAGAAAGCTCTTTAAGCTACTAAATTACGCTGCGTGGATAAAAGATTATTACAACTCCAGGAAATTCTCTGGCTATTGAAATACAAACTGTGCTTTAGAGCACCAGAGGACTAAAATCTGATTTCTGACAGGTGAGTTTGAGACAATGCAATAACCTCCAGGGACAGCTGCCCTTGGGTGAATCCTCACCTTCCCAAGGCAGAGCCATGGAAAAGTTTGCTTTAATATGGGCACAGCAATAAGAGAATCTCCAAAACTGTGCAAAGCTTATTTACATGGAATTTGGGAACTGGACACCAGCACATTGGAGCACCACCAATCCCACAGTGCACACAGGGGGATGCAGTGCCAGGGAATTCAATTCCCATATGGAAAAGTGTTCCTGAGCCTCACAAGGACAAAACACCCAGGCAGTCCCTCCACAGAAATCAATGCCCCTGGCCTGGTTCTGCACTGAGGCAAAGCAGAGTTGGGTACGAGGCCCAAATAACATTTCTGCACCATTTCTGCTCCTTTTATGTTCTGCCCTGGCCTGAATTACACAATTTGGCTCTCTCTAGATAGAAGATTTACAATGCCAATGGCACTGAAAGCCAGCAGCTTCTCTGGGAGTAGACTGCAATTATTTGATGGGCTCAGAGAAGCAAAAAAACCTGTGTGGGGAAAAATTCAGATTAGTCCTGACAGGAGATTCTTTCACCCAGAAAACACAACCAAACCAAATGTTCAGGTTGATTTTTTTTTTTTCATTTTTTTTCACCCAGTGCTTGTGTATGGAGTAACACCTAAAGCCATCCTCATTTTATAGGATTATGTTAGAGAATCCCAGAATGGTTTGGGCTGGGACCATAAAGATCTTCCCATTCCATGGGCAGGGTCATGTTCCATAGCCCAGGTTGCTCCAAACTCACCATTCCAGGACTAAACCAACTCACAATTCCTTCATCCTTGCCTTGAGTGATGTTTGAGCATCCACACGGGATGGGCAGCACTGTCTGGTCACCAAAAATTCAGGATATCAGCAAAGCAGGGCCTAACAAAGCTGGGAATGAGCTGAGCAGGATGCAGGGACTAACACTGGGATGCTGGCATCCAATGACCCATGAAGGGCAAGGAAAAATCTGCTTTTCCAATAGATATTGATGCTTGTGCAGAGCAGATTTGCCAGAGTTTTCAGCTCCATCTGCAGCAGATATTATGGAAAGGCTGGCAGCAGCCAGGAGTGATCTAGGCCAGCAATGATCAATGGGATCAAAGGTTTATGCAAGGTAAAAAGCTCCATTTCCTGGATTTTTTCCAGAGAAATTAAAAGCAGAATGGCACACACAGGTTGTCCAGATTTTAAGTAATTCCATCTTTAACATCAGCAATATCCAAACATTGATCCTTGAAAATGGATCCCAAAGGATGCTCAAAGTGGCAGCACAAAACCTGGGATATAATTTATAGTGCTACAATCCAAAGCTTCAGTGTTACAGGAGCCACACAGAAACCTCCAAAAAGCTTTTGCTTTGGATCACACCCAGAGGCCAAAGAGGTTTGAGAACCACTGCTGAAGAACCAGGGATTAAAAAAATCAGGAATTAGCTTTTTCTGCCTGGTTTTCAGTTAAAAACAGCACTTTCAAAGAAAACATGCAGTAAGTGTTTCATAAATTATTGCAAAATATTTGAATTTTTTACTTTTTTTCCTAGAAGTGTCATCTGAAATAAAGATTTTTTTTTCTGCATATTTTAAGACCTTCTTCCCTTTCTCTCTCACTTTTTTAGAAATAGTTGCCTCTCCCCCTTGATGTTTAGGTTGAGTCATTTAACTTTTACTGGGGAAAATAGTAAAGGGTTTGTGGTTTATTTTTAAATTTATATCTACCTTAATATTAATTTTGCTGTATTAAAATTGGGAAATTCTCACTTTATTAATATTGAAGTTAGATGCTTCTTCTACCCCACACACAGCATTAAATGGTGCAAATGGGCCTCAAAAATTGTGATTTAATTCAATACAAAAGAGAGAATTCAATGATGACACCACTCCAATGCTGTTCCTGTAACAGGGAGTGTGTTCATTTAGGTCACATTCCCTCATATTTGTATTTCATGACAAAATATATGATATTTTTATATACCATATTTTTATTCCCAAGGCATCATGAAATGTTTAAGAGCTAAATGTCACTAAAAAGGGAGAAACAGAGACTTGTGCAGAGCCCTCCTGTAATTGAACTCTTCAAGTGCTGACATTTTCATCAGAAATTTCCTAATTTCCTTCAGGAAAGGTCCCAGCTGGGGCCACAAACCCTGCTCAGAGCCTCTCACCTCTCATGGAATGAGCAAACAGAACTAATCTGCTTTTCATCAACAATTCAGGCTACAAGCCCTCATTAAAAATACTCCCATTAAAAACACAACGTTCCAGCCCAGCTACAAATAACTGTGATTTTCTCTGTGCCACCCTAGGATAATTCACTTGTAGAGAAACACAAAGACAGAATTAAAACCAGCTCGTGGTCCAAATTAACCCTCCATGTATTATTTCTGCAAGACACCACCTTAATTGCAATTATGCATTCAGGGACCAACACAATGCTCTGTTCTTAATTTGTACACAGTAAAACAAATGGGGTTTTAAATGAATGAAAAAAGTAAATATTAGTCTGTGACAAATCATAATTATGGGGTGGTCACAGCTGTTTCATTGACTCCTGCTAGGGAATTTCAGGTTATGACAAACACAGATTTTTTTTTTTTGAAGGTGCTTTGGACAGCACAGGAAGTTGGAGGATCACCTGGTTTCTTCAAGAATTCCTTTAAAACATATTTACAGGGACAGGTTTGGCAATCACACCAGTATTTCAGCACCTTGCTTTGCCTGAATTCATGACAACAGCACTGGGCCAAGGGGATGTGGCACCTGGGGACATGGGGCAGTGGTGGCCCTGGCAGTGCTGGGGATGATGGACTCAGTGGTCTTGGAGGGCTTTTGTGACCTGAACGATTCCATGATTCTGTAGATAATCTCTGCCTCACTCCACCTGCTCCAGCCCTGCATGGAGCCAGGGAAAAGCAGCAAAGATGAACAGAAAACCATGGAATGATGAAGGTTGGGAAAGCCCTCAAGATGACCGAGTCCAGCCCTTCTCCCAGCACTGCCAAGGCCACCACTGCCCCATGTCCCCAAGTGCCACATCCACACGTTTACTGAGCATCTCCAGGCAAGGGGACTCCAAACTGCCCTGGGCAGCTGTGCCAGGCCTGGACAAACCTTTCCCTGAAGGAATTTTCCCAAATATCCACCCTGAGCTGCCCTGGCCCAGCCTGAGGCCGTTCCCTCTCCTCCTGTCCCTGTTCCCTAGAGCAGAGCCCGACCCCCCCGGCTGTCCCCTCCTGGCAGGAGCTGTGCAGAGCCACAAGGTCCCCCCTGAGCCTCCTGTGCTCCAGGCTGAGCCCCTCCCCAGCCCCCGCAGGGATTCTCCAGCCCTTCCCCAGCTCCATTCCCTCCCCTGGCCACCCTCCAGCCCCTCCTGCCGTGGGTGTGGGATGCCCCAGCAGGGAGGGCAGAGGTCTGGCAGAGCTGGAACCCACAGGGTGTTGAATGTCTTTGAGACAGAAACATTTTGTGCTGACCCCACTTTGTACATCAGAAGGTGCCACTGAGCAGCCCGAGCCCTCCCATGTTAAAAGCTCTGCCTTTGTGTCATGCAAGGGCAATTTTTGATTTTCCTACTCAATAAAGGCAAGGTGGCCCGAGGTGAAACCTGTAAATAACAAATCCAAGCACAATTGGTGTTAATCCTCGAGCAGGAAAATGCTGCTATGATGATGTACACACAAAATACAGGGTGTGAGTGTTTTATCTCCTGTTTGGTTTTAGAGAATAAATACAACTTGGTTCATTCAGCTGGAACTGCAAAGGTAATTTCACTGCTGCCTCTGACAACAACTGAAACTTCATTTTCTCCTTTAAGAAGTCTCAGCACCCACAGGAGTGGGATCGATCAGGGTGAGAAGCAAAGCTGCGCTTCCCTTCCTCCTCTCCAGCTGAATCCAATATTTTCTCCTTTGATGTGCAGGGCACTCAATGGACACATCACTGCCCAGAGAGGATTATTTGACTCAGGAGCAGGAGGGCAGGACAAACACGTGGGAAACTCATCATCCCAGGGGAACATCACCCAAAACCTGCTGGGCCTGGCCTGACCAGTCCCACCTGCAAGGACTCTGCTGACCATAAAACCATGGAATTCCAGAATGGTTTGGGCTGGAAGGGACTTCAAAGAACTTCTGATTCCAGCCCTGACATAGCAAGGACACCTCCCACTGTCCCAGGTGCTCCAGCCTGGCCTTGGGCACTGCCAGGGATCCAGGGGCAGCCACAGCTGCTCCAGGCACCCTGTGCCAGGGCCTGCCCACCCTCACAGGGAACAATTCCTGCTCAGTATCTCACCCAGCCCTGCCCTCTGGCAGTGGAAGCCATTCCCTGTGTCCTCTCTCTCCATCTTTTTTCCCAAGTCCCTCTCCAGCTCTCCTGGAGCCCCTTTAGGGTCCAGAATTGGCTCCAAGGTCTCCTCAGAGCCTTCTCCTCTCTGGGCTGAACACTGATCCTTCCTGATCCCCATCCTTCTGCTGGAGGTTCTCATTTCCAAAATATTGCTGCAAAACAGCACTTTGTGCAAACATCCCCCCTGGATTCTGGGGAAGGGAGCTGGGATGGGTTTGGGACTTCAACCAACCGAGGTAACCCAGCTGATTCTGACCAGCTGATCTGATGAACCACTTTGCTGAGAGCTGCAGCAGCTCTGAACCTTCCTAAAGCCTAGTCCAGATTTCAACTTGGGAAAAAAGAGCCCTTGGAACAATAAAGCCTTTGGAGTTGAGTTAGAGACCCAAGGACAATGACCCAGGCCCATCTAAACCTTCTCTGGAGCTGGTGTTGCTCCTAATTGGGATGGATGTGCTTTGCCATAGAAGAGCTGGGCAAGGAGTGGGTTGTTAACACAGGGTTATAAGGCCCATCCTATAAAATGATGGATCAGGAACGTGGGTTGCATTACCAAATCACCCCAAGAATTGGAGTGGTTTGCATGTAAAGCTGCAGTGCTAATAACGCTGTGCCAAATTAGTGGGAATGAATAGATGCTGAGTAAATAATCCCATTTTGTTGTTAGCTCCTAATGGATCTGTTGGTATGAAACAACCTCTCTATCTGTTTCCATCAGGATAATTTGATAACCCATCTGTATTAGTTAAACTGCAGATTTTGTAAACACTGAGGCCGAGTGATTTGTAGCAGGAGCAGGATGTAGGAACCACTCTCCTAAAGTGTTTTTTAAATTGCTTTGCTCGCAGCTACAGGGTTTGCCATAAAGAATGATCCCTCATTGTGAAATTCCCCAGCCTCAGGAGTGGTCCTGGAGCTGAGGAAGGGACAGGCTGATGATTTAAGACTATTTAATGCCCTGCTTGTTGTGGAACAGAGAGCTGGAGACCTTCCTGCTCTAGCAGAACACAGCACTGCAGCTCCTTAATGCCCGAAACTGGGAAACTGATTTATCACCTATTAGGTCTTATTAGATCCCATTCAGTAGGAAAAATGAACTGCTGGAGCTGGATGGCAGAAAATTAATTTGAAATAAATGTTACAGAGTCAAGCTTCTCCTGCTCTTCTCTTCAAGCCTCTGTGGCTGGGGCCCTCCAGGTTGAATGTGGGCTCTTGCAGGGAGGCACACTGTGATCATTTTATACATTTATAGTTTAGAATTTTTTAAAAAAGCATCATTTTCAGTGCACATCTCCTTCATGGAGGGGCAGGGGAAGGGCAGCTCTCCAGCTGTGCCAGGGTATGGGATCCACTGGGGAGGGGGTTTGTTTATTCCTGAAGCACTTCTTCCCCAGGAAGAGGAGCCTTTGCAGAGCTTTTCCCACAGTTTCAGATTTTTATGAGTTTTAATCTATTGTCTAAAACTGTAAGAATGGCTTCCCACTGCCAGAGGGCAGGGCTGGATGGGACATTGGGAATTAGGAATTGTTCCCTGGCAGGGTGGGCAGGCCCTGGCACAGGTGCCCAGAGCAGCTGGGGCTGCCCCTGGATCCCTGGCAGTGCCCAGGGCCAGGCTGGACACTGGGGCTGGGAGCACCCTGGGACAGTGGGAGGTGTCCCTGCCATGGCAGGGGTGGGATGAGATGATCCCTTCCAGCCCAAATCATTCCATAATTCTCTCACAATTTCATGACCACCGAGGTTAAACTCCCCAGAAGTCACAACCCTATGGGTTCTTTGGGGTGAGTATTTGCCCACACCTTTGCTGACCTTAAAAAAACTAAGTATTACATTAACCTTTCTTAACTTGGCATTAAATTTTAAATAATTTTTCAGCTCTTGCACCCCAGATGTGAACTGGGCTATTTTAGCAGAGGTATGGGTTAATATTCCCAGGGAAAATGGACAAGTTAACAAAATGGAGCTGAATATTTCACGTGAAAATAATCTATGAGCTGACTGCTATTCCTCACTGCTGGTTGTTCACTGCATGGGCACAGGCAAATTACTCCACTCCTCCATGAATCAACTTGAACATCTGTAAGGTCAACATAATGCAGATGATCTTCCCCAGCTGCTCCGAGATTCTTCCAAAAATAATTCAAATTAATATTATTGTTGTTATATAAAACTGTCACTACAAATCTTTCTTTATGGCAAACAAAGCATCTTTGACAATGGCCCTTTAGCAAAGAAGAGCTGAACAAGTTGGCAAAGTTTAATTTTCCCACAATGCCCAACTGTTTGAGTAACAAATCCATTGGATGATTTTTCAGTATAAAATGCAGGAATAAAATTCTATAAATATATTCTTGCCCACAAGATATTTGGCCCATTTGCCATTGATATCTGTGTGACAATTACCTCAAAAATATTTTAAGTTAACTGAATTCAAGCCAAAAGTACCTTTAAATCAAATACCCAGTTAAGTAAGTGGACTGTGAGTGGAAGATCAAATTTAGGTGTGACTTTTAACTTCACATAAAAAAAATATATCTTTTAGCAAGATAAATGAGGTGCCATAATAAAATGCTCTTGAAAAAAGGTCATTAGAGCATTATAGATTAAAATTCACAGAAAATGGAAAACCACATACTGAATTCCTGATAAAGAAATCCCTGATTTTCTTGAACCTTATATTGGCATTTATATAAACATTAGGTTGGAGTTTACACCAAGCTCACTCCCAGCTCTCTGCCACGGCCTCAGAATCAGTTCAAAGACTGATGTAAAACTGAAATGCAAATTAAAAGAATCAAAACTGCAGCCTGACTAATCCCTGAATCATGGAATCATAACTGATATGGTTGGAAAAAGCCTCTGAGATCATCAAGCCCCACCATAACCAGCCCCACCACCATGGTCACCTCTGTCCCCAAGTGCCACATCCACAGGGCTCTGAAATCCCTCCAGGGATGGGGACTCCAGCCCTGCCCTCGACACCTCATTCCAACGTTTGACAGCCCTTTCTGTACAGAAATTTTCCCAAATATCCAACCTCATCCTCCTCTGGAACATTTCCTCTTGTCCTGTCCCTGTTCCCTGGGAGCAGAGCCTGACCCCACCATGGCTGCACCCTCCTGTGTCAGTGAGTTTTAAGCACCAATAAATTCTTCCCTAAGCCTCCATAATACCAGGAAATCTCATCCTGGTGTTTATTTTCACATCATTTCCAGGCAGAAGGATCTCCCACTCTCTTCACATGCTCTCCTGTGCCCCAGGATGGGCACTGACCCCATCCCTGGTGAGCAAACCCCTCTGATCTCCTGGGAGAGCCCTCAAATCCAGCCACAAACCCTTTTTCCAACATTTACCACGGCACATCCCCTTGCAGGAGCCCCTGGGCCCAAAGGCAACATCTGTCTGGACAACTGATGCCCATTTTTTGGAAGCCTGTGTCTGTCAGAGCCTGCAGCACACCCCAAAATGAGCTGTACCACATTTCAAACCTTGGCTGCTTTCTTGACGTGGCCGTGGTTTTACTGCTGGCATCCCTCCTGACACCTGAACTATAAATTCTCCAGGTTTGTGCCTAGAAATACCTGAATTCTGACATTAAATCTGTCCCCTTCTTGTCCCTCCTATAATTCAGCCTCCAAAATGGACTGAGGAACTCAAAAAAAAGAAAAAAAAACGGGTTAAAATTAAAAACCTTTGTAAATCACATCCTTCTTAAGCCAGTGAATTTGCATGGCAGAATCTGCTTCCTTGAGAAGTTTTCCTGCATTTCTATTGGATTCCTTGCCAGTCTTGAAGCAAAGTTCCTGAATACTGGCTCAGGTACGTGCAGACATAAATTCTTGCAGGGATGAGCAAGTTCTACAAGTTGTTGCTTCTTTTTTTCCTTTTTAAACTTTTCCAGCAGAACTTTGTGCTGCTTTTTAGGTTTCTTTCACATCCATATAACTCACCAAAATCTCATTACAAAAAAAGAGAAGTATTTACACTGAGTTACTGATAAAAGAGAAAAAAAGCTTGAAATTATTCACTTGCACCATCTTACTTCTGTATCTGGGAAATAAACTTAAAATAGGATAAAAACAACTTGTGCAAAAACGTTTACAGCTTTTCACAGAGCAAGGAAAAAACACATTTTTCCCCCTCCAACAATCCATAGAGTAGGACACTGAGCACAAATTATATTCACTCTTTTCAAAACCTGAGCTTTCATTTCCTCTTTCTTTTTAATCTCTGGGCTGCCCTGACTCGGGTGTAAATAAGCAAAGAGCAGACTCCAGGTGCTGCTGCCCTGGGTTGAGGGACTGAGCTGCACTTTGTGTCCCTCCCATCTCCCCCTGCTCTGCTCCGGGCAGCTCAGCAGCCTCAGCATTTCCCTCATCCCAACAGCACTCCCAGAGCCAGGGGATTTATGATTCAGGGAAAAAAGGGAACGTTTAATGTTTTGTGAGCTGCCAATGGACAAAGCAATTGCTTAGTGCAGTCAAGGAGAGCTCAAGGACACAACGTTCACCTGGAAACCAGAGCCAGTGCTGATAAGTGAATTGCCAAATATCCCAGCCAGGAAAAAAAGTCATTTTCATAGACACGAAATTTTAATTATCCTATTAATTGCAGATCAAAAGACTTACATGGTGGGGTAACAACACCTCATAAATTTAAGTTTGAAATTTAAGTCTGTGTAACCAACACACAGAGATTAATCTAAGAAAAATTGGGCACAGAGGGGAAAAATGGGTGACCAAGGCTGAATTCTGTTTTTTTTTTTTCTTCTGTGCGCTATAAAAGTTAAAAAAATTAGGATCATTGTTGGATCACAGCTTGGATGGGGTGTTGAACAACCTGGGATAGTGGAAATGTCCCGACCCATGGCAGGGGGTGGAATGAGATGGGATTTAAGGTCCTTCCAACCCCAACCATCCTAAGATTCTGTCACTGTACCATGAGCAGTTTGCTCACGCACTCAACAGCCAAAATGCAGCACTCAAAGAGTAAACAAATATACACATTAATCAAACCACAAGCAATTAATCAATATCCAGAGCGGGAAAAACAACAAATTAAAAATAAACCAGAAAAAAAAACACCTAAAAAAATGCCAAACAAACAAGCAAAAAATCAACAAAAGTCCAATTATTCCCAGTGACACGTGAAGGATTTGTGTAGGGAAATTTAGATCCACAGAATGATCAGATCAGTAACACACTGGAAGTGTTCCAGTGGACAAACAGGGACCAGCACTAGAAAACTTTTTCTGCTGCTGGTGCATGCTAAGTGCATCCTTCCCCCTGAATTTCCTAATTGATGCACCAAACTTAGTGATACAAAACCAGAGAGTAACCCAAGGTGAAACCTTTACATGGTCATTTTCTCTCAAAGCATAAAGAAGCCAAACCATGTAAATCTCCTTTTTTATCATTTTTAATAAAAGGCTTTTTCAGGATTGCTCCTCTGCAGCCTAAAGCTCCTGACAGAACCTGCAGTGTTCCCAAATCCAGCCCTGGCTCTCTAAGATGTATTGCAGTGCTTCCATCCCAAACAGGCTTATTCACTGCATGGAGAGAATTCATTTATTATTAAAGAGCACTGGGGCGGAGGCAAAAAAACCCCTAAAACCCTAAAGCAAACTGGTTCTGTATCACTACAATTTCATTTATTAACACAGCTGGAAATGAGCTGGTGGTAACTCTCTGAGTGCACGGACAGGACAAGGTAGGACAAGAGGAAATGGCCTCAAGGTGCACCAGAGGAGGGGCAGGTTGGATATTGGGAAAATTTCCTCCCTGAAAGGTTTGTCCAGCCCTGGCACAGCTGCTAAGGGAAGAGGTGGAGTCCCCATCCCTGGAGAGATAAAGAGCTGTGTGGATGTGGCACCTGGTGGCCTTGGCACTTCTGGGGGAATTGGACTTGATGGTCCTGAAGGGCTTTTCCAACCTGAACTGGAAGCACAGGTCTAGAACTCTGTGGATTCATCCTTCCTGACCAGGCACACCTCCCACAAACCAGATGGAGGAAAGAGAACCTTCAGCTTTTCCTAAGAATCCCAGAACCACAGAATCCCACACTGGTTTGGGTGGGAAGGGACCTCAGAGATCATCCCATCACACCCCTGCCATGGCAGGGACACCTCCCACTGTCCTAGGCTGGTCCAACTCCCAGTGTCCAACCTGGCCTTGGGATCCAGGGGCAGCCCCAGCTGCTCTGGGAATTCTATCCTAGCTCCTCCCACCCTCCCAGGGAACAATTCCTGCCCAAAATCCCATCCATCCCTGCCTTTCTACAGCTCGAGGCCATTCCCCCCTGTCCTCTCCTATTCCTTAACCCAGCAAATCCCTTCTACTGCACCACAACCTGCCCTTGGCACCCACCGAGCTTTAACAGCATTTATTTGCTGTTTATCATATCTACCCACAAAATACAATCCAGCCCTTCTGGATTTTCAACTGAATGAGCTGAAAAACTTGGAAAAACCTCCTGTGCCAGTCAGCCTTGTCTGAGCTGAAGCTGCCCATCCTGGGTTAATTGTGGAGCGTCGTTATCTCACTCCACGTGCTTGCCATGGGATGTCTCTGACAGACTGAACTGAGCTTCCCCAGATCTGGAGATTCATTTCCATGATCAGCGAGTCTTGGAGCTCTTCTGCTCATCCCACACCTACATCTCTGCCCAAAACCCACTCCAGGGTGTCTCAAATCAACCCCTTTCTGGTTTTTTATCAGCTCTAACAAGCCTCTCCCCACGTTAAATCAAGGCAAGTGCTGTGTTTCATCCATCACACTTGTACAGGGAGGATTTCCATGTCAGAACAAGGGAACAGCTTTAACAGAAACATGTAAGTAGAAGGGATTAGATATTTTACAGCAGAGAGAACAGTGAGCTCTGATACAAAACTCCATGTACGGGCAAAGTTTACAAATTTCAATCAAATCCAGGTTAAGCACAAAATGGAGGAGTTGGTCACGTCAGGAGAGCCACAGCAAAAAATGCTGAATGCAACAGTGGTTTTGCACTCTGGCTTCAGTGGAGTCGTTATTTCCTACCAAGTTTCAGCCCAAACAAATTAGCAATTCATGCTACAGATGTCAGAAGTTATAAAGGAAATTAATGCAACAGTCGAGCTGAAATGAGACTGAGGAAAATGCTGTGATTTTCCCTGTGGACTCGTACGTCCACACACCGAGTTCTGCTTTGTGAAGATAATATCCAGAATGTGCTCAGCAAAGCTTAAAAAATAAATACCTACACCAATTTTTTTTTTTTTTTTCAGAAATGCATGTGAGTGTTGAGTTGAGGTTTTGGGGTTTTTTTAAAGATCTAATATTGAAGGATTTGATGTAAATTTGTCATTGGCAATATTTCTTCTAAGGGGTTTTATTCCATGAGTTTTAACTACTGCAAATAACAAGTCTGAAATCCTGCCTAACAGAGAAACAAACTCAGTTCTAAGCTAGAAACCCAACAACTACTGCATTGATGGGACAAGGGAAAATGGCATGAAGCAGAAGGAGCATGTTGTCAAAAATAGTCTGACAAACAGAAAGTTAGTCTGTGTTCAAGAGGAACTTACAGAAAACATGTTCGGTTTTGACAGTTGGCAATTCACTTTGATTTTTAAAAATGAAATGTGGTTTCTGCATGAGAAGATGCAAAACAGTCCAGAAGGAAGAACATGAGACAACAAGTGTGGGAAGGAGAGTGAATCCTCACAAAGCCATCCTAGTATCACACCTCCCTTAAAAACCTCACTGACGCAAACATGCAGCTGAAATTCATCCCAGAAATGTTTCTGTTTGGATATCTTTATCAGGGAACTGACAGAAAATCATCCATTATCTTCTCCTGCATCTTTTTTTTGAGTACTTCTGCTACACCTCACATAGTGCAGATGTGACCAGGCCAGCTACAGGCAAATCATACAAAGTCATTACATCTTAACAGTCAAACACAGACAGGAACAAACCCAGGGAGTGCCTGAGCCCTCAGAGGGAAAATTCCAGCATTAAGAAACACATAATGTCATAAAGGTGATTTTTTTTGTTAACATAGAGTCACTGTTCCTCTGACTGCGACAGGAAACAAAATACATCTTCACATGGAAGATGAGAAAAGAAGAAATTAAATTAAAAACTGGGGAGGATACAACTGTTGAAGCCTTCCCTGCTTCCCGTGCAGTTTGTCCGTCCGTCCATCCATCCATCCATCCATCCATCCATCCATCCATCCATCCATCCATCCATCCATCCATCCCTGTGAAGGAGGACTCTGCAGGAGCCCATCTGGTAGACTCAGTTCCCAGAGTTTTTGGGGATAAGCTGACTCACCCCGTGCTGTGATGCATTTCAGTGTTCATGTTCCAGAAGGTTTCTCCTGCCCTGTGCATTCCCACCGAGGAGCTGCTGCACCTGCATCCCAAGTTCCCACAGCTTTGGTGCTGGCTCTGCACCAGCTGCAGGGACAGCCAGGGGACACCTGAGCCAGCAGAGAGCTGCCCAAAATGTCCCAAACTGAGCCAGGGCCTGATGCTGCACCACAGGAATGCTGTGGGTTATGGAGAGGTGGCTCTGTCAGCCGGGAGCTCCAAAAGGAATTGGAGCAGAGATGGGATCAGGGATCAGGGCTCCATTTCAGCTCCTCTCTCTGAAGCCACTTGCAGAGAGAGAGAGAAACTTCTCATGCCACTGATAACCACAGTGACCTGACAAATGACAGTTTCCACACCTTCTGCAGCAGCCACACATCATTATTTTTTCTTTTTCCTGGAGTTGCTGGCAAGCAGCAAACAACTCCCACAAAGGGCAGCTGGGAGCTCTCCCCAGTCTCCAGGTCAGGCAGGGGTGGGGAAGGTCAGAGCAGGAACAGCAAAGGCATTTCCCGAGTGCCTGGATGCTCTGGATGCAGCCTGGGAACGTGGACAGGCTCAGGGAAAGATGGAAGCTGCAGGGGGAAGCCCTTCCCACACATCCAGGACAAAAAAATCTGAAAAAGCTGGGAGAGTAAAGCTCCTGTCCCAGGAAGAGCAAATCCAAACAGATCCCTGAACACACTGACAGTGAACTCCCTCGGCAGCTCAACAGGCCTTTGGTGAATGTTTATGTACAAGGAATTTAAAGAAGGAAAAGGTTTGCTTTTAATATCTTTCATGTTATTGCTTTGAACATCCCAAATGAAAAACATGCTGGAAGTTTAAAGTTCAGCCACAGTGTGTGCCTCAGGATGGATATTTCCTAACACCAATGATAATCAATATTCATCACCCGTATCCTAAAGATGTTCTCATTTTGGTTAATGTTAAAAAATCATGATTTTACCTTCTCAGTTCAGCCTGTTCATCCCAAGATCTAGAAATATCTCTGTTTTACTACCTGCAAGTGGCTGCTTTCCTGTAACACTTCTGATGGCAAAGGAGAAACATCCATCAAGAAAGGCTGAGCTCAAACTCTGCCTGCAATGCACTGAGAGAGAGAGATGACTTTTCAGTGCTTATATTCAGTGATATAAACCCTCAAACTGGTGATAGCCAATGATCTGACACCTCTTTTCTCTCTAAATATGCTTTAAACTCTTCCTGCCCTACAATCACCCATCTGTTATGCCAGAGCATGAATAATTTCCTCCTTTTTTAAAAAAAAACCTCCAGTTCTTCCTATAGTGGCTGTGCTTTCTCATACTCCAACTGTAAAAGCTTGTTTTCCAGAATATGTTCATGAAATATTTCTGATCCTAAAATTTAATAACCCCAGAAAAGGCCTCACTGGCTTTTTAAGCATTGAGGCTGCTGCCCTCAGAAGCCAAAATGCTGCACCATTGTTGGTCATTGAAAAAGATGAAAATTCAGAAAAGGAATGTGTTGGCAAAGTAGGAGCAAGCGGGGTTTTAGGCATATTTTACCCAAATTGTATTAAATTAATAACTGGGTTGGACACTATTCTTGTGAATCATTAAAAAAATAATACATTAAGAGCAAAGCACTATTTTATATTATGTACAATATCTCTGTTTAGTCAAGCTGCTCTAAGTGCTGAAAATCCTAAAGTCACTCATTGATGGTCAAGCCCACAGAATTCCAGTGCAAAGCTTGCTACAGGAATCTGAATTTCAGACTAACAGCCAAAAATGCATTTAAGCCTGAAAATAATATCCAAACAACCATTTTTAGTTACTTTCCAAGACTGAAATATTGAGTTTTTTTACAGTACTGGAAAAGATGAATAAACCTCAAGTGTGAAAAAGCAGCCCATACTTCACTCCCTGGGTATTCTTAAATGGGCAATGGAAATTAACTGAAAGTAACTGAAATGATGCTGATGTGGAAAAATAATGATTCAAAGTGAAAGTTGCTACACCTTCCCTGTGTAAAAATAAACATCACGTGGTTTTAGCTTTGACTGGGTAAAAATGGAGCCCTGCTTTGGGATTTAACACCTTCAGCTTTATTTAATTAGCTCCTTCACTCTGCTGCTTTTATAAGCACCAAGTGTTCCCACGCCGTGTTCATGCCTTACATCCTGTGCTAAAAACATCCCAGAATGTTCAGATTTGGGGCTGTGACGTGGACACCCTTCCTGGGGGGTTAAATGTGCACAAAAGGAGCAGTCAGGGCACCAGAATTCCAGTTAATAACTGGAGTACCACATCCAGGTGGGTTTAGGTGCCAAGGTAGAATGCTTTTCCCTTCCACCTAAATTATTTAGGCTGGAAAAGCCCTCTAAGATCAGCAAGTCCAACCTGGCATTCCAAAGCCACCAGGTGTCCCCAGGATGCTCCATGGTCTCTGGATTCCCACCACCGAAGTCACCATCATCATTTTCTCAGTCTTGGTTTTGGTCACGTCTCCCAGGGATCATTTTTCCTGTGGGAGCAAAACTCCTCTGGGTGGTCCCAAGGACTGTGGTGCTGCAGGCACCAAAACTGGCTGTGAGGAGCCAGGAGAAGCAGAATAAAGCTGGAAAAGTCCCCAAAGCTCCATGAAATGAGAAAGCAAATACTTGGATGCAGCTCCATCCCAAACACCCACACTGGTACAATAATGTGGATTCAAATGTTCATGAGCTCATCTCAGAGAGAGCTAAACTTTGAGTATCTACACACCAGGGCCTCTGGAGTGGGTTCAGGCAGCAGTGGAGAAAAGAATATTAGAATCACGAGATAAAATGTAAAATCTAAAATGACAGTTAAGGGTCTTTTCAGTTGTAATTAGGAAATGGTAAGAAAACTTTAAATTAAAGGAAGGTTTACACTAAAGAATCTATCTGCCAAGGGTTTCTGCTACTCCTGAAGTAATTAGAGCACAAAACAAAAACCAAAAACATGTAACAACATTGTTATCCATCATTTACTGCACAATATATTGAATTCTTCTTGCTTAATTTGATAATAAAATATCATAAAACCCAAACTGATAAAGATATTGGCTGGTAAGAGGCTTCTGAGTACAATCATCCCAAAGTACCTTAATGTCAACCCAGGTTTAGATTCCAGAAGGGAAAATAATACTGGAATCATTGTGTTCCATTTGAAATTTGGCAAGGCTTCTTCAGGTCTCAATCAGCTCTTAGCAGAGAATTACCACCACACACAGGCTAATAACCTCTTACAGCTTTCTTTCCAAACAATGTGTTAAACCCAGCAGGTCTCAACACTGTCAAGATGCAAGTTGGGAAAAAAAAAGAGGGCAAGTAGCCAAAACCAGAAAAAAATTAGTTGGCTTTCCAAGGAGCTTGTTAAAAACAAAGGAAAGCAGACATCCACAGCATCCTGTGGGTGGTGGCTCCAAAAAGTGAGGAATAAAAAGCCATTTTCAACATTCTCTTGCATTTTCTTAGTGTAGTGAGCCACACTGCCTCTTTCACTCGGCTCTGTGAAGATCCCGTGCCCTGTTTTTCCTTAAAATACCCCATTTCTGAGCCAGTCAGGGAAATGACACACTGGGATGTGCCTCTCAACTGCTCGTGACTTTAGAGCAGGTAAAATCCACCAGGGAGACACCCAGCAGGGCAAGCTGCTGTGTGGGAGGAGTAGCCACTCCTACCTGTGATTCCCTGTGAAAAACCCATGGAAAACCATGGAAAACCCACAGCAGTAACATGGGATGAGCCCTGAGTTAAAGATTATTCTAAATAACAGTGACAGGATGAGAGGAAACAGCTTCAAGTTGTGCCAGGGGAGGTTTAGGTTGGATATTAGGAAAAATTTCTTCATGGAAAGGGTTGTCCAGCATGGTGGAGACCCCCATTCCTGGAAATGTTCAAAAAAAAAAGTGTGGATGCATCATTTGGGGATGAGGTGGTGCTGCTGGGTTGATGTTGGACTCTGACCTCAGAGCTCTTCCCCAGCTTTAACAGTTCTATGATAAAGCCACTGACTCCTTGAAGCTCCCCAGCTTTATAAGGCACACGGAGCATTCAAAAGGTTTTGAAGGGATCCAATTTGCCCCCATTCCAAGGAGGACAACCAGCTCATGCCCAGGAATTTTCCAAGTCTAGCCCTCAGTGCTGCCTCGCTACCTAAAACTTTCCAAGGTGCCAAAAATAGCAAAAATTTCTTCTTTTAACAGAAAATGGAAAAAAAAAATCTCTAAAAAACCCTTCATTCACCTTTTTCCCCTTGAACTCAAGAACAGCAGCAGTTGGGATTATTTTATCCCTCTGTGTTTCTTCCCAGTGCAGGAAGAGCTGTACCCTAGCACACAATTCTTTGCTTCCAAGTCACTGGAATTTTCCTGCAGCAAAACAAAGTTGAAGTGTCACGGGGTTGCTGCTGAGCAATGAAGGTGGAGCTAATGTTCCACAGCAATATTTTGGAAGCAAAATTAAAAGCAAGTTGTGCTTTAGGATGAAGAGGACCTACAACAGGTCCAACTCATGGAGCTGCCATGGCTCCAAGATCTCCATTCCTGGCAGGACACCGAATCCCATCCACCTTTAGGGACAGAAAAATGTCTTTGTCAAGGGAAGCACAATAATAAAATCCAGAACAAGCAGCATCACAGTGGATGCTGGACATGGTCACCAGCCCAAGCCCACCTTGCTGCAGGAAATCTTCCCAAAAACCCAAGATGGCTCCAAACACACGAAAACTATAATTAAGATGATACAATTACGATCAACATGGTAATTATTTAATGCTGGATATCATTATTCCACCTCTAGACCCCAGGAGGGATTAATCATGACCCAAATAGATGGAAGGAGTGCTCAAAAAAGGAGCAGATGGATTTGGGAGGGCTGGGATGCCTCACACCCACATCCCAACATTGGCAGCTTCACCGGGTGCTTCTCAGAATCCCACACTGGTTTGGGTTGGGACAGACCTTAAATCCCACCCAGTGCCACCCCTGCCATGGCAGGGACACCTCCCCCTGTCCCAGGTGCTCCCAGCCCCAGTGTCCAGCCTGGCCTTGGGCACTGCCAGGGATCCAGGGGCAGCCCCAGCTGCTCCGAATTCCATCCCAGCCCTCCCCACCCTCCCAGGGAACAACTCCTTCCCAAAATCCCATCTGACCCTGCTCTCCTTCCATGACTTTTCCACCACAAATGACCACAGATTGCAGAAATTAAGGAGAAAACCAGATCATGAAATCCAGTGGGCTGCCCCAACTGCTCCTCAGATCTCACAGCCCCACCATTATCAATATTCCACCAATGCCAGGGACATTTCTAACTCAAAGGCTGGGAGAAAACCACCTGCTATGGGGTGGGAACCACCAAGGGAAAAGAGCACCTGCTGAAGAATATTCCTTCAAGGAACCTCAGCTCTTTGAGTAAGAAAATACCCTGTTATTTCAAAGACAATCAAGTAGATTCATTTTCCTCCCAGGTGCAGTTAATTTGACAGGTACAATGCTAAAGCAAAAATCCTGCAAGGTCTTTCCTGAAAAGGTCAGTACATTATGCAACGGGGTTTTATGGACAGCAAAAAAAATCCCTGCATGTACAGAAATTTTAGATGATTTATCAATGTGCATTTGTGTCTTTTATTCCCAGACGAAGAGCAAACTTTGGGGCACATGAGTTAATTTTGAGAACTGATTCCTAAGCAAGTTACAAGCTTTGAAAATTGTTATCCTCAGTCTATACATGGGAAATAGAGGGAGGTTTTTCTATACAGAGAAATATTCAGCACTAAAGAAAAACAAAATTGCTCCCATTTGAAGTCTTATTGCATTCCAGCCCTGAATTAAATTATTCCATTGTTCAAGCTGCATGTCTGGACTCTTAAACTTTCTAAGTAAGCACAGAGTCCTGTAGGAAATGCATTAATAGTCAGGAAAAGTAGCAGCAATTCCTTCTAATCCAAGCTTTTTGTACTGTTCAAACTCTTCTGGAAACAATGCATCCCTTGGCCTCCTAAAACATAATTGCATTTCAAACACTTCCTTCATCCCACTTCCAATTTGGAAATGCAAACCAGTTACCCTGTTCCACTAAAAGACACACTGAGGAAATATTTCAGTGATCAGGGCCCCAGTTATAAATTCAGATTTTCAAGTAACATCCACTAATCATAAAATTTTTTAAGTGGCTCAGGTTAGAAGAAACCTTCAAGGTCATTGATTCCAACCCCCCAACCCAGCTTGTTCCAGATGTTTTTGGAACACTTCCAGGGATGGGGACTCCACCACTGCCCTGGGGAGTGCTTGAAAACCCTTTCCATGAAGGAGTTTTCCCGAATCTCCAATCTAAACCTTGCCTGGAGCAATTTAAAGGCCATGAATAATGTCTTTGAACATGGAATTAACACAGACTTGAACCCATGAAGGGATTTGGAAACAAAATGATAATTTTAAAGCTTTTTTCTGCTCCCTCCACCCCAATCCCATAGATCTAATAACACTGATAGGCTGTGAAATTGGGGTGCCCTGCTTTTCCTGTAGTTTGCAATCCAGAATCTTTGCCATCCTTCTGGCCTCTTTTTCCCTGTTATGAAAACCACCCCTCACCCAGCAGGAGCTCAGGATAGATTTTAAATAAGAGCTTTTGCACTCATCTGATGGATGCAACTTGACTGGTCAATTATGTAAGTGCAACGAGCCTATTTTCATACATTTATTAAAACCATCCTGCTTTTGTTTCCATAAGCCTGCCTCCAACCCAGCACAATATCGCAATTAAGCCAAATTTCCATAAGCTAAAGCCTGATCTGAGTGTGGCTTTGGGTGCCTTGTCAAGAAGGATAAAGCCAGGGGCTGCTGAAGCCTGGGCTGCCCGCGAAGGCTCCGAGTTCCGCAGAAGTTGCTGCGGCTCCTGACGCACGTCAGGGTTTGCCCACTGCTGATGGACGGTCACAAACATCACTGGAGGTAATTCTGAGAGCACAGCACGGATCTGACAGGTACTGCTATGACAACCAGGCAGCAGAACTGCCTACATTCCCCTGGAAGCTCCAAAAATAAACATTCCGGGACGTGTTTATCCAGAGCGGCTCCCCCGTCCTTTGTCCTCCTCTTTGCACGGCTCCTTTTCGGGTTTTCACACAGAAAATTCATCCAGATTCTGGGCTGGTGGGGTGGGTTTGGGTGGGGTTGAGGGCATTTTCTTCATGGAAGGTGTGGGGTGGTGGTTTGGATTTGTGCTGGGAACAGGGGGTGTAATACAGGAATATTTCTGTTGCTGCTGAGCTGAGTTTGGGGCTGTGACAATTCCCCAATTCCTGGGGAGCTTTCCCAGTGCCCAACCATCCTTTGGGAAGAATCTTCTCCTGATATCCAACTTAACCCTCCCTGACACTACAGGTAACACCCTCCAGATTTCCTCCTCAGGCCAGCTCTATTTCTTCTGGGAAAAAAACCAAAAACAACAGAGACAAGAAACCTCATTTTCACTGAGAGCATCTCATCCCTTTCTCTCCGACTTCAAAAGGCAAAACAAACAGGTATTTTATGTAAATGTGGACATTAGAAACAAAAAATAGAACAGCAAACATCAAATTCCTTTTTCATAGGCAACTCAGCTTCCACTGGCACAGCTGCAGATGAAAGTAGCAGCTACAAATTAATTTATCATAAGGTCTTACCAAAGGAACTGAATTGTCTCAAATGCCAAAAGTAAGACCAAAGACTAAATTATTTTCATTTACAGAACCGTAGGGAGGAATTGCTTTCATGTTCTGAGTTATGTGTTTAGGAGGAACCTAAGTTTAGCTTGTCAGCTTCTGACAAAAGTTAAAAACCATTTCTAAAACACTTCGGAATCATTTGGAAACATGGTTTCGATGGGGGGAATGGAAACAAGACAAAATTCCTTGCCTTTTTCTGTGACTGCCTTTACACTTCCAACTCCTCACATGGGTTTTCCTGGAGATGCCTGGAATGAAGAATCTCCTCCAAAGCACTTTCCAGCCCTATCCAGAAACACAGGAGAGCTCCCTGATTGCTTAAAACTATTAAATACAGAAATTGTGGCTTGAATTTCCTGAAAACGTGGGCACACCCAAACCCTGTAACAGCTGGATTTTTACGGTGGACAAGTATCCTAAAAGGAATTATAAGACATTTCCAGCTCCTCCTCACAAGGAGCTGTTTCAAAAGTGCATTTAACAATCCCTTATCCATCTCTATCATCCCTCAGTGGTTTTTTCCATCTCCTTTCCTTGGATATTGTTGTTTACAGGAAACCAGGGGCTGATCTGGATCAAAATTTGGAAGTGAAAGGAAAAGCCAGTGCATCAGTTTGAATATTCTCTTCTTTTGCCCCCAAAATGAATTATTTTACCCCCAAAATGCTGATCAGCAACCTGCAAACCAATGTCCCTGGTGGCAATTCCATCAAATTGGTAACACCAAAGCCTTGGGCTCTGAATCAACAAATTGCTTTGCTAAAATGAGAATTTTGCTACATTAGACAAGTTGGTAAATAAAGTATTTTACAAAAAAAAAGGAAGAATTATCTTTTAGGTATGAAGATTTCTTGTGTTCATTTTGGCAGGAAAGGTGGGAACACAGCGTGGCTCCCTGAGGTGTTGGAACGAAGGCATGGGATGTGATCCTGAACTTGGGATGTGATCCTGAGCCTGGCACAGCAAAACTGGGAGGCAGAAAAGAGAGAGGACCCTGATGTTTTCATGTATTGGACCAAAAACAGGCAGGCAAAGTTTTCAGAGGAATTTCTGTCACTATTAATGAGTGTGCAGAATTTATATATATATAAAAATATAGACATATTTATATATTTCTTATATATTGATCCCACTGGCGAAGGTCAAAAAATACAATACTCAATTTGAACTAAACTTATATTTGCAAATATTCCCTGTAATCCATGCATTCCTCTATTTCCCCTCTTCCCCCTGACTACAACTTTATCTCATCCAGAATATTTGAAGCCACTGCTTAATCCAGAGTATTTTAATCTGGAAACAAAGCACTGCATGGAGAGGAGATTTAGGAGAAACCTCCTACAGGACTGGTCTAGAAGAGGAATTAGAGCTTGATTTTCCAGCTATTTTTATTCTTTTTCCCACTGTTTCACACTACCAGATACATTCCAGGCAGCGAACAAATGAAACTGTGGATAAATTTAAAATTTAGTTCTCTTGATTTGGCTCATGGCACAGAAACTGCCCAAGGAGATGCTTTCAAAAATGACACAAAATTGCTCGTTTGGAGTTATTCCTGTGGAGGGGATGCCACAGCTTTAAAAGACAGAATTTGTTCTTAAATTTCATCTGGTTTTCTTCAATAAAACTTTATAAGGGTGGAAATAAATGGAGCAGATGGACTAAACAAGGTATTTTACAATGCAGCTTTCTGGGCTTGGAAACCACGTTAACTCCAACAGGAAAAATGAAAAGCACGGAAATCAATTGAGAAGAATTTCCAAAGGAGCTGGTGCAATGGGAATGAAAGAATGAGGGAATTAGGGATGAACCCTCCCTTAGGACATCCGAAGATCCTCTTCAACACCAAGAAGACTTGGAAATGTTTTTGGTTTTAACTTTAAATACTTCTCAGATATTCTACAGGCACTGAGGGCAGTCAGGAAGAATCAAAGACCATCAACACATCCCATTTCTGCTTCCTCAGGACTTCAGCATGGCATAAAGACAAGACTATTTTGAAGGATAAAAATTCCACGGCTCTGTCCTAACTGTGAACCATCATGCTTTGTACTGCTCCAAATTTTCCATGAGGACCTGCCTGGGGAAGGATCCCTTTGTGCTTTAAGGAAAAAACCACGGGCAGGGAAAAGTTCTTTTTGTACCTTTGCTCTTTCATTTGTGTGGCCAGAATTTCACAGTGCCAAATAAAACCCAAGGTGAAATCCCTACCCAAGTGAACACTGAGAGGTCACCTGGCAATGTTGTGAAGAGAACACAATTCCAGACTGGTTTGGGTGGGAATGGACCTTAAATCCCACCCAGTGCCACCCCTGCCATGGCAGGGACACTTTCCACTGTCCCAGGCTGCTCCACCCCTGTCCACCCTGGCCTGGGACACTTCCAGGGATCCAGGGGCAGCCACAGCTGCTCTGGGAATTCCTAATTCCCAATATCCCACCCAGCCCTGCCCTCTGGCACTGGGAGCCATTCCCTGGGTCCTGTCCCTCCATCCCTTGTCCCCAGTCCCTCTCCAGCTCTCCTGGAGCCCCCTCAGGCCCTGGAAGGGCTCTGAGCTCTCCTTGAAGCTTCTCCTCTCCAGGGGAACATTCCCAGCTCTCCAGCCTGGCTCCAGAGGGGCTCCAGCCCCGGAGCAGCTCCGTGGCCTCCTCTGGATCCTGTCCATGAGCTCATTGTCCCTCCTGTGCTGGGCTGGCACAAGAAACACTCCGTGCAACACTGACCACGGTGGAACTGCTCTGTCCCCACTTACCAACACCAGTTAAGGCATTAAGAGTCCAAACACAAACCTTCCCAATCCTATTCCAATCTCTCCCAAATTTCAGGAACCCCAGAGTTCTCCTGTTCACTGGTAACACATCCTGGGAGGGTTTCCCAACACCTCCAACACAGCTCCCAAGGCACTTGGAGGTGCCGAAGCAAAACCACTTTCAAAATTAATAAAAAGAGAAGTTAATCCAAAGGGTTTCAGATGTTCCTCACCAGCTCTCAAAGGGCTCCTTATTTCAAACATCAGGTGCTTCCCAAGCATTCCAAACCAGCAGGAAGAACCCAAAGATGGCTCAATCTCCTGACTCCTATTTATTCAGAACAGATTTTATTAGGGAGTTAAGGAGACTTCAGAAGCCAAGATTAAAGATATGGTGCATTTTTATAAGGAGAGCAGGAGCTGTGGTTCAGGATTTTATATAAGGAAACGCTGACAACTTTACAGCCATGGTAGCTTCCAGTAAATGCAGAAGAGATTTCTCCAGGCAACTGGTAAATATAATGTTTTTCCCTTATACTTTCATCTCAGTACACATAAAAGCATTTGACACACTTAATAAAATGTCACCAGCATAAAACACTGCACAAAGGAATGCTAAATAATGACAGAACTGCAATTATTGAGGAAAAAAAATGAGTATTAGGAACATTTTCAGCCTCTCTCTACATTACTGGGGTGATGGAATTTGGATTTAAAAGCTTATTTAATTCTTCTTGTAACACCAATGAAAACATTCCTGGACACACAACTCCATACAACAACACCTAATTTGAGGTCACATGCAAAACGTGC
The DNA here is from genome assembly GCA_013400585.1 of Chloropsis cyanopogon. Lineage (NCBI taxonomy): Eukaryota > Metazoa > Chordata > Aves > Passeriformes > Irenidae > Chloropsis > Chloropsis cyanopogon. Next base: position 297,704 of record WEZZ01024342.1, on the reverse strand, counting down.
AATTCATCCTCCAAAGAATAAACTGAATTATTTAAAGATATGGAGAGAATTTTACGGCACCTGCAGTTGGCTCCAAAATCCAGGTTCTCAGACTGACGCCACCCTAAATTTTTGGTGGACTCCAAGAGCACCAAACCAGGTGTCCTGGATTGTAAGATAAGTGTGTGTTCCACTGCCATCTGTTAGAGCTGGGGCAGTTCTCTGCTGGTCATTGGGCAGCTTTCTTTATCTATTCCACGACCAATCCTCCCTCCAGGAGATATCTTCTGTTAATGGGCCATTAATTATTAATTATCTCCTGTTAATGGGCCACTGAGTGTCCCTGCATGGCTGATACAATGACATCATCCCATGGGAGAGGCCCCGCCCAGGGGAGGAGCCGAGCATTCCTACCTGGATAGAATCTGACACCTCAACACCCCAGCACCTTTCCCACTGCATTCCCAGAGGAGCAGCTTTCTTCTCCCTGCATTCCCAGAGGAAGCCCAGGCCCATCCACAGCAGCCCTGGAGCTCCAGAGGAAAACTCCCCCCTTGTGCAGGATCCTGCTCCAGCAGAGCCACAGCTGGCACTGCAGGAGGGCTGAGCCCCCATGGGCTGGGGCTGAGCAACCCCTGAGCACAGCGGGACAGGCCGGCCTCACTCTGGCAGGGCTTTGGGTTCTCTTTTGTACTATTGCATTTGTATTTTTAATTTTCCTAGTAAAGAACTGTTATTCCTATTCCCATATCTTTGCCTGAGAACCTTTAATTTTGAAATTATGACAATTTAGAGGTAGGGGGTTTACATTTTCCATTTCAGGGGAGGCTCCTGCCTTCCTTAACAAACACCTGGCTTTTCAAACCAAGACACCAGCCCACTAAAACTCTCCTCCAGAGCCCATTTTTCAGTAATTTTTTTCCTCAGAGAAGGGGCAGAAGGCAGGGCAGGCTGCTGCAGCCCCGTGGTTGCTGTTTCCAAGCAGCCCCGGGGTGCCGGAGCCGCCGGCTCGGGAACGCTCCGGAGCTTCTCCCTCAGTACTCACTTGTTCTGCATCATGTTCATGATCACCCAGTCGAAGGGATAGACGTTCTTCCCGATGAGGTTCTTGAACATGATGAATGTTTCCATCAGGAAATCCTAAAAGAAGAGATAATATTTGGAGAAAATCGCACCAAGAAACTCCAAGGGATGGTGGCAGTTATTAATGACTGCACTCCAAAGGGGTCTTTGTTTTCTGCTTCCTCAAAAAGCCATTTTTCATAAAAAACACTCCTAAATCTTACTCAAGCATGTTTACACACGATGTGGTGGTTTTAGTTTGAAATTGGGTGGAAATATTAATTTTGTGTAGTGGTTTTGGTTTGTTAATTTGAGATTTTTTTTTAATTTTAAGATTTTTTTGGGTGGTGTATTAATTAATGTGGTAGGTTTTAGTGTTGATTATTTATTAAGGTATTTTTTTACTATGAGATAGGATTAGGAGAAAGGTAAAGTAGGGTCAAAATTTTAGAAGAATATAAAGAAAATTTTATTAACAGCAACTAATAGGGAAAAGGAAAAAAAAAAGGAATTAAAACTAACTATTTAGAACTTTTTTTTGCCTTCCAACTTTAAATTCCTCTCATGTCAAACTACGACACCCATAAATCCTACAATAATTCAATTTCAGAAATTGTAATGACAGAAATCCCGTATTTAAGGAACCCATGGGATTCATCACGGCCAAGCACTGGTTCACCAGTTATCCAGAAGGAGTTTCTGCTGGAAAAAACATCATTTTTTGCCATACTATGGACAAAACCTCCCAGTTCCTTCGTGTATTGTGACACACCTGTCACGACACACTCTTGGGAAGTTGATAAAAGCTCATTGGTTCATGGAAAGAGGAAAAAATCAAAGCTGAATATTTATTTAACCCTTAGGATTGCACTAAAAATACTCCCTGGAGTCAGGTGATGAATAATCCCTCCCTTCATGGACATTCTCCAGAAATGGAGATTATTTATGTATTAAAATAAAACCAGTTCCATGTCAAATCACCACCCCCACCTGGGGCAGAGGACAAAGATGGTTTGGACATCCCAAAACTGGGAGGGACCCTCCCTAAATAGAGCAGCAGGAATTGCTTCTGCAAGTGAGAAGCTGCCCAAGAACAAGCTAATTTAACAGCATAAACCAATTTATTTCCACACAGCTATAAACAAACAATTCTTTGGAGCAGAAACTTAGTGTACTTTACAATGTAAATCATGTTCTACAATTTGGGAATCTGTAATTGCCATCTAAGAACTTCAGTAATATCAAATGCTGCGAGAAAGATAAAGGGGAAAAGAGAACTTCATGCAGAAAGTCCTTGATCCACTTCACACAGAGATAAAAATGAACTTTTCTTCCAAGGTTAGAATATCTTCCCTTTGATACAGTTTCTCAGCAATGGTATTTATCTGGTCTATCTTTAAAATGTCAAATGCCTACAAAAAAAATCCCCCATATGTTCCATCGACTGGACTTTTAACTGGGACTGGTTTCTGTGTAACCTTTTCAGAGAGAAACCAATCTGAAGCCCCTGCTCTCATCAGTCTTTCTTCAGCTCTGAGAGCCAGGATCTTCAGCAGATTTATCTTTTCAGCCACTGCTCTGTTCAAATGTTTTCCTGGCTCAGAAATTCCCCACCAGTGGACGCAGGGAGCTGCAGAGATCCTGAGGACATGGCTTTGGGATCAAGAATCCCAGAATCCCAGACTGGTTTGGGTGGGAAGGACCTTAAAGCCCATCTCATTCCACACCTCCCACTGTCCCAGGCTGCTCCCAGCCCCAATGTCCAACCTGGCCTGGGACACTGCCAGGGATCCAGAGGCAGCCCCAGCTTCTCTGGAATTCCATCCCAGCTGCTCCCCACCCTCCCAGCCAGGAATTCGTTTCCAATCTCCCATCCAGCCCTGCCCTCTGGCAGTGGAAGCCATTCCCTGTGTCCTGTCCCTCCAGGCCCTGGTAAACATTATCTCTCCATGTTTCTTATTTCACAAAGCAATGTGAAATTTCCCTTCTCTGGAGTAATTCCAGACCCACCTGGACCCTGCCCTGGCAGGGGTTGGACTGGGTGATTTCCAGAGGTCCCCTCCAACCCCAGCCATTCTGGGATTCTGGGGACTTCCAGGGCACTGGGCTCCACCCTGTGCAGAACATTCCTGGTGAAAAAGCTCCTCTGTCACTTCAGCACACAACACCAGCAAGGATCACAGAATCCCAGAACTGTCAGGTGGGAAAAGCCCCCCAGGACCATCAAATCCAACCTCTGACCAAACACCACCGTGCCCAGCAAACCAGATCCTGCTGCTGTGGCATGGACAGCGTGGACAGCAGGTCCTGGTTCAGATGTCACCACTGCCACCACTGATCCCAGAGCCCCCCCTCCAGCCCAGGAAATCTGCCTTCATGGAAGAGCTCAAACTGCAGATTTCCCTGCTCATTTTCCTGGGTTTTGGTGAAAGAATTCCATTGTTGATGATTTGGTTCCTTCCTGAGCCTGGGGGTTCTGACCTACTTTGCTGATTCAGCTCTACATTTCCATCCCCTGATATTTACATTTTAATAACCCCACGCTCACCCAGGTACTTTAAATAATGCTCTGTAACAACTGAGCTAATTATTGATCAAATAAAAGGCTCCTGATGCTCACCTGGGGTTTATGGATTCATAATATTGCTTTTTTTTTCCATTTTACAGTTCTCATAGAAAAGCAAATGGTTTGGATGAATTAACCTCATTTTATGAGGAAAACTTTTGAGGGGTTGGGAAGAGAGGGAAGCCACCAGGACAAGAAAAAGCTGCTTATTTTCAGCATAACTGGAAGCAGGACAAATGTTTCTGAACATAAAAACCTGTGCTAAAGGAGGAAGGGTTACAACTCCTGCTCTCTCTCCAACTACAAATACAAATCCTATTTAATAGGAAACAGAATTCACAGCAGGTAAGACCCCTAAAAAATTCCCACCCACTGATGGAAAGGAAACAGCCTGAGCTCAGCCTGAGATTCTCCACATGGCAGAACATTAACAGGCATTTTTTTGTCAACTGAACCACATGTGTCTCAAATAAAAATATTTTTTACCAAGTAAAAAGAGGAAAAAAAAATCAGTTAGTCCCAGAAATAACCTCCCTGATCTCAGATAATATTTCATCTCAGGATGACAGCAGAATCACAGATTTTGATTTCACAGAATCACAGCAGAGTTTGGGCTGGAAGGGATCTTAAAGCAAGAAATTCTTCTTTGAACAGACATTCCTTAATAAATCTAAACTCTCTATTCCGCAGAGAGGTAAAAGACTGGTTTTATTGCACTCCACCTCATCTTTTTGCAGACTTTTGAGGCCAAATATGACCATTATAATAATCTAAACCTGCCACCTACATAACACAGACCATAAAGTTTCCTCCAGCACTTCCAGCCCTGAGCTTCCAACCCCTGCTTGAGCAAGAGCAGAGGCTGAAGGAAGATTTAAGGGTCTCCAGTGGTGAAAAAGAAACCACAGCTTAAGTTTTCCCTTTTTCTTGCCTTTTTTTTTTAAGAAAAAGCTTTTCATTTCTGCCTGGCTGAATTTAGTCTCAGTTCTAAATCACTGCTTTGACATTAAACTGAATCCTCTGCAATAGGAGGTGCAGTTTTCACCTCCAGCTCTGGGTTTAAAAGCAAAGACTCCTGGATTTCAGTTCTACTGGCTGAGTCAAATAAGAGTGGCACAAAAAATGGTTGGGTTAAAGAAGTGGAAAAACAAAAAGAAAGAAAATTTAGTTTACTCACTGTAGTTTCCTTTACTCACAGGATTAACAATGCAATTAGCAATGAATATTATTTAAAATCAGCTCTGAGCTTTAGAGATGCCAGTGCAGGTGCAAAAAGAGACTTCAGCTGAAAACTGGAGCAGGAGGAAGAGCTCAAACCTTGCCCAGTACAGGCAGAAAGAAGAATAACACAAATTTGAGACAAACTGAGCAGTCCAAACATTAAAATTACACACAGGAAAGACCCTGACTTTCTTTGCTCTTCTCTTTGCTAGAACCATTCTTTTCAGCCCATAAGCTGCATTTAATTTGGGAATGTTCTGCTCTTGGTGCCCATCCATGTAAATGCCCCAGGATCCCAAAGGAGGCCCAGCCCTTTCCATGCAGTGATCCTATTGCCAGGAATCTGCAGCTGGACTTTGCCTTCCCCCTCTCAAATCAGCAGCTCTGAGCTTTAGAGATGCCAGGCCAGGTGCACAAAGAGGCTTCAGCACCTGAGAACTGGAACAGGGCAAAGAGCTCAAACCTTGCCCAACACAGGCAGAAAGAATAATAACACAAATTTGAGACAAACTGAGCAGTCCAAACACTAAAATTACCCAAAGGAAAGGTCCTGGCATTGCTCTGGTGGGGCTGAAGAAGAAAAGAAGCTGAAGAAGGATTCAAGGCCAGGGGCAAGCTGCCTGGAGCAGCCCCAGGGTGGCAGAGGGGATGGGAGGTCAGGAATTGCTGGAGCTCAGGCAGGAGCTGGGTGTCCCCTCCCAGCCCTGCCTGCCCACCTGGCAGTGGCACCTGCAGGTTATTGCAGAGTTATCTCCCCAGCTAGAAACTCCCCTCTGTTCTGCTTTAATTAACTTGGGTTGCTGCCTTAGCCAGGCTACCCAGTGACTCTGAGAAGAAAAATTTCAATTATTATTGCTTATTTAATAACTAAGGGCATCTTAAAGGTTAAAGTGTTTTGTATAAAAGGGAAAAGGGAAAGTGAGCAGATCTCTAAGTAAAAGCTACTTCAAGAAATGAAATCAGGACATCTAGAAGATTTAACACTGAAAGTTCCTTTCCTAAGAAAGCCTTTTTTATATTCTGTTTCTTCTTTCCTTAGCAGATTTTAGTAATGTCTCATCACTACTATTTTTTACTGTTTCTTTTAATTGCCTTCAACCCACTGTCTCATGTTTTAAAACACTGAACAGCTCCAGCTGTACTCCTGTACGAGTCACAGTGCCTAAATAATTATTTTATATTAAATCTGTAATGCCAAACACATTTTGTTCACATCTCACAAGTGCATTTAATGACCAATAACAGGAAAAAAACCCCAAACCAAGCTGAGGCATCTTATGAAGAGATAAAACAAATTAAACTCACCACAACATCCGACCTCATCTTGCCAAAAGTCTTGATTAAGTGGGCATAGTGATAATCCTCCATTTGCCTCAGGATGGCTGTCATGCAGGCCACAAAACTCCCCTGGCAAAAAGCAAAGGAAAGCAATCTATTATTTAGGATAATGCAACATAATACGGGCCATCAAAACATAATATTGCTAGAGAGAACCACAGAATGCCGTGGAGATAATTCTATCATTAAAATTCATTAATGGATATAGAAAATTCTGTCAAGGAAACATTAAAAAAAAAAAAAAAATCCATCTGGAAAAGTTTCCAGTTTCCAATTTCATGGGTTTATCACCGAAGCTTTTGCGACGTATTCTTCATCTAAAAATTGCTCAGACATTAAAGTGTCTGCAAGGTAATAAACAGCACTCCTAAAAATATCACACAATATCAGCATTTGCATTTGGAAAGTCAATATTCTGCCCAAGGAAGAAATCTTTTTAAAATTATCATATTGAGCACTGAGCTACACCAACCCCAAGTTTTCATTTTGCTGCGTGGTATTTTCAGATACAGTGATGCTTAAAAAAACACCACCAAAATCCAGTGAATTCCATCAAACCAGAAGAGCAGCACAATCCAGATCTCTCTCAAAGCACAGAAAGAGTAAAAAGTGGCCAAAAGAAAGTTTAGTTTTTCCTTTTCTGGTGGGTGAAAGTGTTGCAGTAACAATCCAACCCATTCCCAAGGCTCCTAGATGCAGTAAAATCCCATCAGTGGGAGCTTCTTGCCCATCCTCCCTCTCTGCCCACCTGCTAAAAGCCTGTTAATGATGTCCACATCTTTTCTGGCCTTTAATGCAGGAAGAAAAACGTTAAAAATTGGTAAAAACCCCAGCAGAATGACTTAGGAAAGAAGTGATTCTTTCTGTGGTGAAATATCCTCCAAGTCCATTGCTTGGCAAAGGCATCAATCGAGTTTTAGTTTGATTCACATCAACCCCACCCTGGCAAATCCAGCCCCTTCCAGGTGACCAAGAGCTCTGCTTCCTTCCATCAAACTCAGTTCTCCAACTGCCTGAAAATTTAGGTCATATCTTGTTTATTTATCTGTTTGGGGAGTAATTTAAGTTAATACACAGAGCTGCAAGAGTTAAAAGATGGATTTCATACCTGAGGAACTTCAAGGCGAACTGATACAAAAACAAAAGTAAAAATCATAAAATCCATGAAGGGTTTGGGTTGGAACAACTGACTACAAAGCTGATCCAGTGCCACCCTGCCATGGCAGGAACACCTCCCACTGTCCCAGGTGCTCCCAATGTCCAGCCTGGCCTCGGGCACTGCCAGGGATCCAGGGGCAGCCCCAGCTGCTCTGGGAATTCCAGCCCAGCTCCTCCCCACCCTCACAAGGAATAATTCCTAATTCCCAATATCCCATCCTGCTTTTGTCAGTTTGAAGCCATTCCCTGTGTCCTGTCCCTCCATCCCTTGTCCCCAGTCCCCCTCCAGCTCTCCTGGAGCCCCTTCAGGCCCTGGAAGGGCTCTGAGCTCTCCCTGGAGCTTCTCCTCTCCAGGTGAGCACCCCATGGGTTTGGATCAACTGTTAAACTTCCAAACACATTTTAATATTCATTTTTCAAGGCAGCAGCAGGCAGAAGTGTGGATAAATTTGATTGCCATCTCCTCTGCACCTACTGGTGAGTCCTGTCCCGTCCTCCATCCCTCCAACATCCTGCCAATCCCTGGGAGCAGCTCTTGGCTGCACAGGGAGAGCTGCTCTGACTGTCCCCAGCCAGCAGCAGTGATCTGCCACTGAAGGGAGGGATAATTACACAAGAATATCTGCTTAATTAGCACACTGGGAATCAGAAAGGAACAGCAAAGTTGAATGTCTGCTGGTGAAACTCTCTGAGCCCACGTGCAAGTGTGGAGATGCCAACAGGAGAGCCGGTTAAAAACCTGGAATGGCTGCTGGAGTTAAAAATAAATACAGGAAAATAAACAAGAAGCAAATAGAAACAGAACACGAACAGGAGGGGATTCTGCAGTGCTGTAAGTTTTAGTTAAAATAACAGAAATTTGTTAAATTTTGTCATTTCAGCTCAGGCTGAGCCCCCAAAGTGGTGCTGAGCAGACTGGGTGAGGGTCTTTAACCATTTATCAACACTTCTTCCTGTTTCCCTGCATAAAATAATGATTCATGCTCATCTTGGTGTTTATCTTGATAATAAAAACCCTTCTTTTGATACAAAATTGTTCCTTGAAGCCAACCTTGCATCACACACTCACATCCCTGCTCCAACATTGATCTGCACATCCTCACCTGCAAACCACTGCTCAAGGCCCTGCTAGGAGGGAAAATCTATTTAATATTAGGAGGAAAGTACAACTACCAGTCATCATTTTCTTTGGGAGGTATCACTTGCAGCCAGCACGCTCTGAATTACAATGCTAATAAAGGTCTGTAATTATTTAGAGGCAATATTTGTACTCTAGGTGTTTTTAATATGCTCTAACTAGTTAGCAATAGCTAACAACATGATTAGATTTTAATCTTAAGTTGATTTTTAATCTGTAGTTGTATTTGGAGATCATTGTCATCATCTACAGAGCAGCACTGGAAGCAGTATATAGAAAAAAAAGGTACCTAATTCTCTAAAAAATCAATTTCAATTTGAACCATAGGAATAATTGCAAAGCTGTGTTTACCCAGCCAGTCCTGCAAGGGCTTTCCATTGTCCTGGGCATTCCTCAGCTATTTATTCACTGAAATAGTGGCAGGCTTCACCCTGGAAGTCTTTCCCTATTGCAAAGCTCAGAAATGAGGTGGTTACAGAGAGAGGAAGACAATTAAAGGATATCCACCAGAGAAGCAGTTTGCCAGCAGCTTGCTGCAATTCCTGCTTCTCCTGGATTGCTTCTTCCCAAAGCAGGGTCACTGGGGGTCACCCTGGGCCAGCAGGGCTGGGAAGTGGCCAGCAGGAAAGGCCCTGGGGGTGCTGAGGGGCTGGAATGAGCCCAGGTGTGCCCAGGTGTGCCCAGGTGTGCCAGAGGCCACTGGCACCTGCACTGGAGCAGAATTGTGTGACCACAGGCAGCAGGAATTGTCCCCTGGGCTGGCACTGCTGAGGGACCTCAGATCCTGGGGGCAGTTTGGGCCCCTTGTGACAAGAGGGACATTGAGCACATCCAGGGAAGGGAACAGAGCTGGGAAGGGGCTGGAGGATTCCTGAGGGAGCTGGGAAGGGGCTGAGCCTGGAGCAAAGGAGGCTCAGGGGGGACCTTGTGGCTCTGCACAGCTCCTGACAGGAGGGGACAGCCGGGGGGGTCGGGCTCTGCTCCAGGGAACAGGGACAGGAGGAGAGGGAACGGCCTCAGGCTGGGCCAGGGCAGCTCAGGGTGGATATTTGGGAAAATTCCTTCATGGAAAGGTTTGTCCAGGCCTGGCACAGCTGCCCAGGGATGTTTGGAGTCCCCATCCCTGGAGGATTTAAAATCCATGAGGATGTGGCACTTGGGGACATGGGGCAGTGGTGGCCTTGGCAGTGCTGGGGGATGGTTGGACTCGATGATCTCAGAACTTTTCCAACCTTGATGATTCCATGATTCTCTTGTGTGACTGCAATATTCCCAAAGCAAGGTCATGGGACCCAGGATATCTGCAGGCTTGTCCAAAGGGCAGCCAGAGCCAGCTCCCAAGCAGGATGAGTGAAAATTCAGCTCCATTAAAAGAAAACAAACCTAAACCCAACACCAAAGCATCTCTTTTTTTTCTTTGGAAAGGATACCTGATTATTTAGAAACACATTTTCTCTTAAAAAAATGAATATGCTATTCCAAACTGTGAAATTACTTCTGATTTCTGTAAAATTCAGTTCTGAGGGAAAACTTGAAGAGGCACAGGAATGCTCCAAAATTACTTATTTTCCTAAATTACCTTTAAAATACTCAGTGTTCAAATGGCTTTTGAACAGGAACAAGAAGGGAAATTTTAGCTGTAAATAATCCCCACAAGTAACATGAACACTGAGAAATTCCAGAATGAGAAGAGAATTCCCTGCAGGAGAGACCACACGAGCCAACACTTTCCTCCCTCAGGGATAAAAGATCCTGTTTTAAACTTGCCCATTTTCTGACAGTGAAATATTTAAATTGAAATATTAAGCTCTTTACGTATAGTGAGAAAATCTAGAGGAATCAAACCTACACTCAGCTAAGTGATGTCTTATTAAAATGTCCCTGTTACCATGGCCAGGAATAGATGAAAAAGTCTAAGTTTCATTTATTTTTTCCATTAAATTTTCCTTATATGGCCTTAAAAGACTACACAGCTAAATAAATAAATGGATGAGTATATAATAAAAAAAAAAAAAACCCAAACAAAATCACTTGAATTAATTCATTACATTTTGGCTTTCAGAACATTTCCATAGAATTTACTTTGTTGGAAAGGATTTAAGTCCCTCACAATTCCCAGAGAGTTTGTAAAGATAAAAAAATGAAGTTTTCTCTCTGCTTCCAACTTGTATTCTCTCTACATTAGCAACAAATAAAGAACTAAAAATCAATTGTTATCAATTTCAGAAGCCACTCATTAAATTGTCACCACTTACAGACTCACAAGACAGAAATCCAACTTTAAAATGTCCCAAATTTCATCTTTTTGCCATGTGAAAATGTAAAATCCAATTTGCCTGCAGACATGTTTGCTCACTTCAATAATAATATTTTATGTAATTGATAATCTAAAGGTATTACAAAACCCAGCATGAATAAGGCTGAGGATCATCCATCATTTCTTTTCTTCAAGAATATTTTATATTATAAAATAAAGATATGGATGGAAGTTTCAGCTTCCAGGGCATCCTGAAGGGAGTTTGAGTCCTGAAGCTTTTCCCAGCAGCATCACACCAGGAAGAGCAGGAAAAAGACCCAAAAAAAAGCAGAATCCCCCCCTAAGGCAAAAAAAATGTACAGGAATTCATACATGTATTTCTCACAGTATTAAAACAAACATTTCTTTTCTCGTAATAGAAAATCCCACAGTAAATTCAGCAGCACCTTCAGAGACAAAATTATTTCATAGCTACAGCAGCAGGATAAAAACAAGTGCAAAACGTTCCCATTTATCACATTTTTTACTGAATACACAGAATATTCCATTTCCTTAGGCCAAACCCTGCCTCTTGAACATGAGAATGAATCATGTGAGCCTTTTTCCTTGCAGAAACAGAAGTTCACACCTGCAATAATGGCAGTGATAAATATCTGGGCATTCTCCTGCTGCCACAAACATTAGTTTAAAGCATCTTTTTGCCAATCAAGATGCAGTAAAGTATTTTCAGTGACAAGCTTTGCTTGCAGAGCTCCTGGAAAAGATGTGCCACCTCCTTTACCTGATGTGACTTAAGGAGTTCAGAGCCTCCCTAAGCAGCAAAACTGATTTTAGGTCAAGCCAGGAAAAGTCCATGCAAAATGCAGAGCTCTGATGTGGGAGTTTAGAGGTGAAACTCAGTTTATTTAGTCTTCAAACCTTGTTTTACCTCAAGAAGTATTTTACAGATCCTGATTTCATCTCTGACAATTCCATCTCGGTCAATAGAAAATTTGTTTTAAAAGGGAAACTTTTCCAGCACTGAGTCCTGGCAGGAGTGAATGCAGGGAAAACCCTTTGGGAAGGAAAGAAAAGGGTTTTTACAGAGATCACAACCAGAATCCAGCCCTGACTGTGGCCTCCTGCACCTGAGGGAGCTGACAGGAAAGATGGAGAGAGAATATTTACACAGCACACAGGGAATGGCTCCCACTGCCAGAGGGCAGGGCTGGATGGGAGATTGGGAATTAGGAATTGTTCCCTGGGAGGGTGGGGAGGGGCTGGGATGGAATTCCCAGAGCAGCTGGGGCTGCCCCTGGATCCCTGGCAGTGCCCAAGGCCAGGCTGGACATTGGGGCTGGGAGCACCTGGGACAGGGGAAGGTGGATCTGAGATGGGATGGGATTGATGGGATGCAATAGGATGGGATGGGATCCATGGGATGGGATTGATGGGATGGGATGGGATCCATGGGATGGATGGGATGAGATGGGATGGTGGTATCCATGGGATGGGATGTGATCAATGGAATGGGATGGGATCCATGGGATGGGATGGGATGGGATGGGATGGGATCCATGGGATGGGATCCATGGGATGGGATCAATGGGATAGGATCCATGGGATGAGATCCATGGGACGGGATGGGATCCACGGGATGGGATGCAATGGGATGGGATGCAATGGGCTTTGAGGTTTTTCCAAACCATTCCATGATTCTGTGATTCCGAGATGGCAGCAGCCCCACTGAAATTCACTTTGCAAAAGGTTTATTTGTTAGGAAGTCGATGATAACACAGTGGGAATAGACAAAAAAAAGTTCCCTGATTCAAAAGTGCTTTGCACCAACTTCTGTAAAAAGCAGGCGAAAAAATTAATGAGATGTTTTAGCAACACCATTTATCATGTTTCTAAGGCTCTTTTACAAAAAAAGGTCCATTTTAACCAAAAAAATGCTCCTCTTTTAAAAGCTCCACACAGTGTCAGTATTGAACAGTGCCCTTCAGTGGAACCCACAGTGCTTAGGAGTTCTCAAGGTCAGTACATTTATTTCTGGTTTTCTAAATGCAATTGCCTTCCCTCATGGCTTTTTTTTTTCCCTCCCTCTGCTACACTAAACATTATTTCACTGAAAATCTACAGAACTGCCCTCAATAAATCTGTTTCAGGTATCTTGGTTTACACATCTATTAATGCTGATAATAAAATTATAAATGCGGTCGTAAAATACAGAAAACAACTGAATTTATGGGAATGGCCAGTACTTAAACAGTAAAAAATAAAAAGGAAAAGCCATAAAAAAATGTTTTTAAAGTAATTTTGCAAAAACGCAGCAATGAATATAGGAATATAACCCTGGTGCCAGGGCCTCACCACCCTCACAGGGAAGAACTTCTTCCTAATATCCAATCTAAATCACTCCTCCTTCATTTTGAAGCCATTCCCTGTTTTCCTGTCACTCCACGCCCTTGTTGATATTTCTTTCAAAAAGTCACTGAGGAGGAAAAACAAAACCAAACTATTGCAATGAGAAACCCTATTTTATTTATCAAACACAATTAATGCTGGAAGCCATGTAAAAAACTTGGATGCAGAGCAGGAAAAGAACTGAAGGAAAAGATCACCTTAACAAGGAGATGATGATTGGAGACCAGTGGCATTCCCAGTTAGGAATGCACTGCAGTCCCAGTAACTGGGGTATTTGGGATATATATACAAATATATATATATATATATATATACACACCAGTAACACAGGTATTTGGGATATTGTGTCTGCAGCACTGAGGTATCACTGTGACAAATTATGGGAACAAGAGGAAGAGAAATCATCTTTTAAATGACAGTCTTCACACCAGACAGGTGATGCTGCCAGATGAATTCACTCCTAAAAGCAACAGCCATTTTGAAGACAAATTACCCCACTTTTGGTGCTTCTCACCCGCCTGTTTTAACGTAAATTATTTAGCAAACTGCTTTATTGAGGGGCTCGGCGAGCTTGGGAGATAAGGAATGTGTGCAATCCAAATTTAATTGATGAAACCACGCAGTTCAGAGATCCCTGGATTAAAAAGCTCCTTGCAGGAGGAGGTCTCTTTGGGGAAGCTTCTGCATTTTGTAATTAATTCCTACCTTTGGTTCACTCAGCACATCAACCATCACACCACATATCCCGGGGGCTGTTCCCTTCCCGGGGTTTTGGGACAGAGCACAGTGGATATGGGAAGGTTTATGGGATGCAGGCTCTGATGTGGTGCTGTTCTCAGCTCTCAGAGCTGCAGAAGGTGACCCAGTCCTCACAGACAGGAATTACTGCCAGGCTCTCATCAGAGGGGAAAATAAAGGCTGGGCTCTCTCCACATCTGCATGATATCAAAATGAAATCCCCAGCACAGGCAATGTTCTCATTCCCTCCTCCCCAAAGAGCAGGAAAAGTGATGAAATGCACAGAGACTGATAAGAGGCTGGTCCTTTGTTCTGACTTCTCCGACTGAAGCTCAGTTTTCTGTGATATTTTATGTTATGGCAGCAAATTAATGCCACTTACACAAATGCATGTATCAATATGGTAAATAAGAGAAATACAATTTCCAGACAGGTCACATTTCAAGTGAGAATTTCTGTTCCAATATTGACAGATAAGAGGAGCTGAGAAGATTAATACCCAATAGCAGCAAGCAGGGGATTTCACAGGAGTGAAATTGCTCTTCTCTGCCTACAGGAATGTCCTCACCTTACCTGGCTCTTCCCTTGGAATTTGGCTCCCAAATCACTCCTTCCACCCCTGCCATGGGCAGGGATACCTTCACTGTCCCAGGCTGCTCCAACCCTGTCCAGCCTGGCTTTGGTCACTTCCAGGGATGGAGCAGCCACAGATTCTCTGGGAATTCCATCCCAGCTCCTGCTCACCCTCCCAGGGAACAATTCCTAATTCCCAATATCCATCCAGCCCTGCCCTCTGGCAGTCGGAGCCATTCCCTGTGTCCTGTCCCTCCAGCCCTTGTCCCCAGTCCCTCTCCAGCTCTCCTGGAGCCCCTTTAGGCCCTGGAAGGGCTCTGAGCTCTCCCTGGAGCTTCTCCTCTCCAGGTTGAACAATCCCCATTCTCCCAGCCTGGCTCCAGAGCAGAGGAGTTTATCCTTGTCCCTCTTGCACAATTTTACTTTACCTGTAACTTCTGCAGGTTGTTCGATTTTATAAAATTGTCTGCAAGGTTTGCAAAGAGCAGAGGAAAACTTTCACAGCGCTTCCCTTTTCCAACAGAGCCCAGGTTTCTGTATTTTCCAGGAGCTGTCTGCAGGTGTTTGGAGAAGCAGCCATATCTGCATTTCATGCCCTCTCAAGGAACACAGACCTGTTTAATACTTTGCATTTAATTAAAGGGAACAGGGAAGGCCTCATCTGCAGAAGCTGAACATGAGAATATGTGGGCTGAGTCTCCAAGAATGACCCAATTCTTCCCTAACATTATTAAATCTGAATTTTGTTTCTTATTAAACGCCCAGCAACTCAGAAGACTTTGGGGGATTCTCTCAGACAACCCAGTGCTGAACAATGTGCACTCTCCAGAAGAACTTCAAAGGTGCCTCATGAACAGAACATGAAATCAATCTCTAAGCTGCAATCTAAGCAAAAGGAGATGAACTTCTCTATTGTGGAAAAGTGAATTAATTAAACCCCTCTTTTATTACGATTTGGGACGATAACCAAAACGTTCAGCAGAATAAGCTCCAACAGGATGCTGCTGATAAAAGCTCTTTATCCTGCTCCTGCCTGAACTCAGCACAAATCCAGCCCCAAAAGGACAAAAGGAGAGCAACAAGGTAAAGGACAAACTCCCTGAGGCAAAGGAACCAGTGTGGACCCAGGAATTTCCTGTCACACACAAGATTTTTGCTTTTATATTGATTTTGAATCAATAACATATTTGGAAGTTAAGAAACAAGCTGAACATGTTAAACACATCTCATTCCTTCTCCATTCCATGGAAAATTCAAGATCACTGAATCCCAGACTGGTTTGGGTTGTGAAGTGATGCCTCAGGATTTAGTTTTTATATTTTCAGATTCTGTGCTGCTTTAGTGTGTGGGTCTGGGCTCCATATCCGGGGATGGTGAGCTCTCTGCACAGAGCAGGGAGACAAAACAATTCCTTCTCCAGCTGGGGACCAAGGACAAATGATCCAAATCTCAGGCCAAGAGCACAAACACCGTGGGCTGAGGAGAGAAAAACAAGCAGGGTGGGACTGCATGAGCTAAAGCTGGAATGAACAATGAACTCCAATCTGCAAATGGAGCAGAACTGATCACAGTGACAGACCCTGTGCCCATTTTGGTGCATTTTGTGCCCATTTTGGTTCATCTTGGGTGCAGCCCTGGCTGGGCTCTGGTGCTGCCCCAGGTGGATCCATGGAGGAAATCCTTTTAATAAATCTCTGCTTTATTCTTTAGCTCTGTCCAGCCTCTGATCTAGGTCAGCCTTCACAAGGCGTCAGAAAGGACCTTAAAGCCCATCCCATTCCACCCCTGCCATGGCAGGGACACCTTCCACTGTCCCAGGTGCTCCAAGCCCTGTCCAACCTGGCCTTGGGCACTGCCAAGGATCTCCTCCTGAAGGAAAAAATGGAATATTTGCTCAGGAAGCTCTGCTGCTTCCAGATAAAGCTAATTCAGCTTTCTCTGCACTTGCAAGTCAACCAAAACCCACCTAAAAATATTTTAGGAAAATAACTTTTTTATTTTCTCACTAAACCAAAGGTGTAAAACATGTTTTGACAATTTTCCTCATGATATCCAGCACATTCCATGTATTCCAGCAACAACAAAACATTTTGAAGTGCTGGTTTCCACCACCAAAATAAATTTCAATTTATAATTGAACTTTATTTTCCTCCCCAACTTTGTTCTGGCAGAAATCAGAAGGGAAAGAAGTAAATCCCTCCCAAATAAGGAGTAGTTTATCATGTTCTAACAATAACACTCCCACATTAACATCAGGATTAGAGATGGATATTCAGCTCTGGAATTGCTTTCCCCTACCTACGGCCTGGCTGGCGTGTGGGCAACAAAAGCAACTTAAGTTGAGAGATGTTTATTAATTACACATCCACACTTAAATGAGAACTAATCTCTCCTTGGAAAAAGTGATTAAATCCAAACCAAGATTAAAATCAGTGGTTTAAAACATTCCAGAGTGAAAATCAGCTCCTCGGGCTGCAGGGGCAGGACAGGGAGTGATCCTGGGAAGGGGCTGGCTTGCTCCAAGAGCTCAGCTCAGTTCCTACACCATTCCAAGAAAATCCGTGGATATCCCATGATTCCCATCCCTTTTTTCCGTATTTTTTCCTCTGGGCAGTAACAACAGGACCAAGCAGAATCTCTGTTCCAGGTTCTGATGTTCAGGTTCATGCCCAGACTCACCCAGGATTTCCCATCCCAGCCCTGGAGATCCAGGAATCTGTCCCAAGGGGAATTAAAATCAAAGCAGCAAAGACAAAGCAGCTTTAAGACAGATTCAAACTATTAAATAAATATTAAGAAAGAATAAAAAAACCTAAAATCAGTACACAGACTCCTGCAAAACCTCGATAAATGGTAGGGAGTGGAACTAATTTTTCTTTAAGGCCCCTCCCAGCCCAAACCATCGTGTGAGTCTGTGATTAAAATACCATCGAATTCAAATATTTCTGTATTTCTGTATGTTACAGTACTACTTAGATATACTAAAAATACAAAAATGGGAAAACAGAAATACCAAAAGATCCAAATTATTCTCAGGGTGCATCTTTAGATCTCAAAACGTGAGTGCAACACTTTATTCCTACTTTATTGCAACAGTGTCATTATTTGGGAAGTACTTTTCCTGGCACAATTTCCATGCATTTAAAACCATCCCAACTAAATTTTTTTGGGGGCATAACGTTTGAAACCACAGAAAATCAGCCAACCCTGAGTTATGGCAGAGTTTACAACACTGATCCCACTCCTGACATTTGGCAAAAATGGGATTTGGAACTTCTCTCGATATGGCTGGAAAATACTCATCATCTGTTGAGGAGGTAAATTTAAGCCATATTTCAAAAATGCTTTAAAAATACCTCAGAAAAGCTACTTAGAGCAAGACAAAATGTTTTTCAGAGCCAAGGAAGTAGCTCTGATTAGGCTGTCCCTATAAGTAACTGTGAGGTATATGGACAATTTCTGCATAAAGAGAGCACAAACATTACCCAAAGTCATTAACTGCTAGGCAGGAATTAATATGTTTACAATTCAAGCCAAGTGATAAATATGAATATATAAAAGGCAAATACTCATTGCATCCCTGTGAATTATTAAAACTCTTTCTTTCCTTAATAAATGGAAAAATTAACATGTACAAGCATTCTGCTTTTTCTAGTTACTGGGTTTGTTTTTTTTTTCTAGGCAGGATTCTTATCCTTATAACTTCTGCTAACATCTGAAATTTAAGAAAAAAAAATTTTAAAAAAAGGCCAAATTAAAAAAAGGTACTTTAAAGTCCAGGTCAGTTAAACTAGATTTTATTAAAAGCCCCAGATCATGGATTGCCTGTGGATGTTAAATGTGGATGTTAAAAGGATTGTTAAATGAGCTCCTGTGGAATATCAAGGTCAGGTTGGATGACGTTTGGAGCTACCTGGGATCATGGAAGGTGTCCCTGCCCATGGCAGGGGTGGGACTCCATACCCTTTAAGGTCCTTCCAACCCAAACCATGCTGGGATTTCCCAGTGAGAAGAGCAAGGGGTTTGTCCTTTCTTCCCCCCAAGACGTGGTGTCCCTTGTCCCAGCCACCAAAGACATCTGTGACACGGTGTGTCAGCTTTCACAATGCCACCACCTGTCCCTTTGTCACCACCTTCAGTCCCCAGGAGCTCTCCCACAAGGCATCAAGCCCCTCGTTAGATAATCAATTGCTGCAGATCTTATCTGTCACTTGGTAATTGATGTGAAATAACAGAATTCTGCTTCCAAACAAAGCTCCTTAGCTCATCACTCCAGCTCATTGTCCTGAGGACAAGCTGAGCTCAAATAAAGGCCTGGTGATGTTTCCTACCAGGCTTCAATGCAAGCTTTGATTTCCATCAGCTCACAGAGAAGTAAAACAATTCCATAAACAAACAGAGTAAAACAATTCCATAAACAAACAGAGTAAAACAATCCCATAAATAAACAGAGTCTCCACACCTTGAGGGGGACATCATAGATGGCAGGAGGAACGAGAAGAGCCACCAAAGTGACAGCCTGGAGAAGAGAAGGCTCCAGTGAGAACTTCTTGTGGCCTTCAATATTTAAATAGGGCTTGGAAAAAAGATGGAGAGAGACTTTTATCTTCCCACTGCCAGAGGGCAGAGTTAAATGGGATATTGGGAAGGAATTCCTCCCTGTGAGGGATGTGAGGCCCTGGCACAGGTGCCCAGAGAAGCTGTGGCTGCCCCTGGATCCCTGGCAGTGCCCAAGGCCAGGCTGGAGCACCCTGGGATAAAGGAAATGTCCCTGCCCATGGCAGGGGTGGAAGGGGATGAGGCTAAATGTCCCTTCAACCTCAACCCCTCTGTGACAAGGGATGGAGAAGGTCCCTCCTGAGAAGGGGCCACAGATCCCAGATTCTCCCAAGAAGGCACAGCCTGGATGGATCCACGTTTTCCTGAGGTTTCCAACTCCACAGCAGTGGGGATGAAAGGAGTGCACAGCTGCTCACAAATTCCACTGCCCTAGAGCCAGGAGGCAGCAGTGAAGCCAACAGGAGATGAATTTCAAACAAGTACAAGATGGAACTTTTAATCTTGGCGCTTCTTTTTCCCACCCAGGGAATGACGGGAGCTGTGCCCACAGAGGCCGTGGGGACAGGCAGCAAAGGCAGCTCCACAAGGGAATGCACCAAGTCAGGAGAAGGAAAGTTTGGAGACAAGGAGCAGCCTCCACCTCCCATCCAACAAACCTCCCCACCCAGGCTTGGGCGGAAGGCTGCTGAGAAAAACAGGATGTGGATACACTCAATTTATTAGGGCACTACTTTGAATTCCCAGAAATAAATTCAGCAAGTGCCACACTATTATCAAATTATAACTTTATTTCTGGGTTTTCAGAGATTTCATCCTTTTCCTCTCCACCAGCCCTTCCAGCTATTGGGCTTTTCCATAATACTGATGGACACCCCTTGGATATAAAGCAGCTGCTAATTATGCTCCTCAAACACTGCTAAGTATTAATATTTAAAGTCCTGAACTTGTTTAAAAATTGAAGAAAATCAAAATGTGGTGCTGCTTTGAATGGTTTTTAATTCAGTGTCCCCAAGCCATAAAGGACAGAGCCATTTTTCCTGCACTGTGTTTTGAAGAGCCACAGACCAAGGATTAAGAAGGACTTCACGTGGCCTCTCCTGTCAATTGTAAACTCATTTAATGTCATTATCAGGCTCCCCATATTTTTCAGAACACAACTTTTTGAAATATCTTGGGCTTTTAGGATTTCCAGACTTTTCAAAATAATTTCTGTTCCTTTCTTAAGTTAAAACTCAGTCACAGACATTTTAATACATAAAAGAATTAGGTCTTTGCAGAGTCAATCAGGAATTTAGCATATTCTTGTTTGCACAAGGCAAGTTTCTAGGTCATTTTATTTAGAAAAAAATAAGTAAGGGAGGAGAAGCTCTTAATTGTGAGCATATGGCTAAATTTTAGGTGCCCATGATGCTGCAAACTGCCTCTTTATATCCCTTTTTTTATTCACTGCCATCATATTTCCCTGTCATGTATCAAAGTTATTAAGAGCAATTTTATTTTGGCACCTGCTTGGGGATTTTAGAAACTCCACTAAAGAGTTCATTTCTGAACATTATGGCCAGAATACTTAATTTTGGTTTAGAGCACCGATAGAAATGGTGGGCTTAATTCTATTTGCACTGTTCATTATTTCTCTTTTCCATAATTTTGTAGGATTTTCGTTTTTCACTTGTTTAACACATTTAATTTTAGCTTGGTTTTTTCTGTTAAGCATTTTCCTGTTATGCATTAGGACCACGCTGCTCTCTGGGCATTCAACTTGAAGGCAACATGCAAAAGCACATAAAAGTCTGTATTTTTATGCTATGTTCAAATTTTAAATGAGTTCAATATTTCAAATGAGAAAACCTTCCTGAGGCTTTGGGAGTTTACACTACTTTATAACATCGAATGTTCTCCAGTTTGACAGAAAAGTTGCATTAAATCCTCCACCTAATGAAATCAATGTTGTATAAATAATATACTATTCCACCAAAGAGCAAATAGGAATCAGATGCAAGTATCCCCATTATTTGGATTTGCCTTTTTTCTGCCCATAACTTGAGTTTGAAGATGGAATTCATGCTCATCCCACATTTCATTAGGTGCTTAAATCTGAAACCATTTGTCTAAAGGCAATNCAGCCTGGATGGATCCACGTTTTCCTGAGGTTTCCAACTCCACAGCAGTGGGGATGAAAGGAGTGCACAGCTGCTCACAAATTCCACTGCCCTAGAGCCAGGAGGCAGCAGTGAAGCCAACAGGAGATGAATTTCAAACAAGTACAAGATGGAACTTTTAATCTTGGCGCTTCTTTTTCCCACCCAGGGAATGATGGGAGCTGTGCCCACAGAGGCCGTGGGGACAGGCAGCAAAGGCAGCTCCACAAGGGAATGCACCAAGTCAGGAGAAGGAAAGTTTGGAGACAAGGAGCAGCCTCCACCTCCCATCCAACAAACCTCCCCACCCAGGCTTGGGCGGAAGGCTGCTGAGAAAAACAGGATGTGGATACACTCAATTTATTAGGGCACTACTTTGAATTCCCAGAAATAAATTCAGCAAGTGCCACACTATTATCAAATTATAACTTTATTTCTGGGTTTTCAGAGATTTCATCCTTTTCCTCCCCAATAGCCCTTCCAGCTATTGGGCTTTTCCATAATACTGATGGACATCCCTTGGATATAAAGCAGCTGCTAATTATGCTCCTCAAACACTGCTAAGTATTAATATTTAAAGTCCTGAACTTGTTTAAAAATTGAAGAAAATCAAAATGTGGTGCTGCTTTGAATGGTTTTTAATTCAGTGTCCCCAAGCCATAAAGGACAGAGCCATTTTTCCTGCACTGTGTTTTGAAGAGCCACAGACCAAGGATTAAGAAGGACTTCACGTGGCCTCTCCTGTCAATTGTAAACTCATTTAATGTCATTATCAGGCTCCCCATATTTTTCAGAACACAACTTTTTGAAATATCTTGGGCTTTTAGGATTTCCAGACTTTTCAAAATAATTTCTGTTCCTTTCTTAAGTTAAAACTCAGTCACAGACATTTTAATACATAAAAGAATTAGGTCTTTGCAGAGTCAATCAGGAATTTAGCATATTCTTGTTTGCACAAGGCAAGTTTCTAGGTCATTTTATTTAGAAAAAAATAAGTAAGGGAGGAGAAGCTCTTAATTGTGAGCATATGGCTAAATTTTAGGTGCCCATGATGCTGCAAACTGCCTCTTTATATCCCTTTTTTTATTCACTGCCATCATATTTCCCTGTCATGTATCAAAGTTATTAAGAGCAATTTTATTTTGGCACCTGCTTGGGGGTTTTAGAAACTCCACTAAAGAGTTCATTTCTGAACATTATGGCCAGAATACTTAATTTTGGTTTAGAGCACCGATAGAAATGGTGGGCTTAATTCTATTTGCACTGTTCATTATTTCTCTTTTCCATAATTTTGTAGGATTTTCGTTTTTCACTTGTTTAACACATTTAATTTTAGCTTGGTTTTTTCTGTTAAGCATTTTCCTGTTATGCATTAGGACCACGCTGCTCTCTGGGCATTCAACTTGAAGGCAACATGCAAAAGCACATAAAAGTCTGTATTTTTATGCTATGTTCAAATTTTAAATGAGTTCAATATTTCAAATGAGAAAACCTTCCTGAGGCTTTGGGAGTTTACACTACTTTATAACATCGAATGTTCTCCAGTTTGACAGAAAAGTTGCATTAAATCCTCCACCTAATGAAATCAATGTTGTATAAATAATATACTATTCCACCAAAGAGCAAATAGGAATCAGATGCAAGTATCCCCATTATTTGGATTTGCCTTTTTTCTGCCCATAACTTGAGTTTGAAGATGGAATTCATGCTCATCCCACATTTCATTAGGTGCTTAAATCTGAAACCATTTGTCTAAAGGCAATCAAAAGTAGGACCAGATTTGTTGGTTTTTATTTTTAAGCAGGGCGGGATTTTTTCCCTTTGCCATAAAGCAGTCAGAGAGAGAAAACCCTGAAATTTGGGAAGGTCATAAAATAAACGAGATAAAACAAAATATTAACAAAGTTGGCAGAATGTTCCTTTAAAAACATTCCCCCACACTTCCAGTTCCTCAAGACATCTTAACAAGGATGTAATTTCCCATTTGCCCTCGGTGAGCAAATCAAAGAGGGTGATTTATTATTCAGATGGGCACAAAGGATTTCTGAAATGCAAAAAGAAGGGCTCTAAAAGCACAAGCCATCAGTAATGACGACAGCCTGAACTGCCTTTCAAACATGAACAAAATGCAGCCATTTAGGGGCTCATACATCACCCTCTCCCAGACCCTCATTTATTTCCCAACTGTACAGGCTGCATGAAAATGGAACCAGAATTTGGCATCTGCTGAGAACATCTTCATCAGGGATGTGATTCCACACCATGAGAGAACAGCTCAGAATCCCCACCCTTGCAAGAACAACCAAGGCTTCCCAATCACCACTTTAGTTCTCTTCCCCAAAACATCTGTGTGCTGAAAAGGAACTTTTCTGAACTATGAACACAGTGAAAATATGACAAAACTCCCACTTCCTATCCCACGAAAATTCAGATTTTCTTGATAAACATCTCCAGCAATTTGGGCTCCTGATGAGACAGCATTCAACTGGAACCCAAAATCTCAGCTTTAGCTGGCTAGACCTGCTGTTATATTTTTCTTCCAATGATCTGTACAACGGGAAATTGAGAGAGAGGACTAAATCCTGCTCATTCTTATCCCAACGAAGCACAGAAATAACCATCAGAGCTAATGAGGTTACTCAGCATTTTTCTTCTCCGAGCAGAAAACCCACAAAGAGCAGTTCCCTCAATCAGCTGTTTAATATTTCAGCTGCACACAGGTATTATGGGTATTAGACACATATTCTTAAATCCACTTTATCGCCAAAATGTTCCTTTAAGTAAAGAGACGTGGAATTAGCACTTTATACATAAAGAACTGACATCAGCATAGGCTCAAATGAATTTTCCAAGCTCATGGAAAAGACTTATTGTGGAGCAAGACACTTCAGCAAATCTCCCAAATTTCTGCCAAACGTGACTCCAAGAGACCTTTTTGCTCTGCATCACAGCCAAGCAGAAAATATCCTCCCCCAAAGCAAGGAGCACCTCCAAGGATTGGAGTGCACGAAGACCTGTTTGAAATTCCAGCCAAGTTTGCCTTCACCACAGCTGGAGCAGAGGAGCGTATTTAACATTTCTCTACCAATGGCAGGCTGGAGGAAATAAATAAATAAATGACCAATTTAGCCCAGAAACCCAGGCAGTTATCATCTAAAGGCATGGAAATAACCACCTCATTAATGGGAATGAAGGCTCAGCAATGTGAAAAGACTTGGTTTTAGCAAAGACAGAATGACAGCATTGGTCCCAAGTGACTTCAGAGAGAAAAGGCACAACTTTGCCCACAGCTCTGCTGCAAATCAAGTGAACTTCACCCTCCTCTCATCTCCAGCACAGGTGGGAAGTTCTGCCATAAATTGCCTGATCCTAAAGAATTAATATCTCTGGGAACCCAGCTCAGGTATGCAGTGTTGGGACTTAAATTATGCCTCCTAATATAGTTTACTTAACACAGATCTGAAAATCCCACTGGTGCTGGTTCATCACCCTCCTTCCCCACACTGGTGGTCACCGAAACACAGGCAGGTGACTCGAGCTCTGGCTGCCACGTGCTTTTCCCTGAACTCCATCTGAGCTTTCCTCCACAAGAACTTCACAGACTGCTCCAAAAAGTTATATTTTAGTGTTCCACTGTTGGACCGGCATGTTCTAGAGGAGCATAATCCTACAAAGCAGCTGCTCAGCAAAAACTCCCCCCAGGCACAGCATTTCCTGGGGCAGTCCTTGAGCCAAACCTGAGTGTGGGGAGGACGTACCAGGCCGACCCTCGCATGGTCACCCAGATTGTCCTCAGAAACTGAATGGAAGAAAAGAAGTCAAGTAAAACCTGAAGTCTGTAACACCAGGCTGTGTGTGATGAATATGTCTAAATACACACACAGGTCCCTGCCTGAATTTATGATGCCATTAGCAGTGAGGTGAGGGAGAAGGGCCCCTCACTGTACGTCTCCACAGAGAATGCCACTGAAGATCCATCTCACTGCTCTCCAGCCCCTGCTTTTCCCACTGCCCCCAGAAGTCCAAGGCAGGACTTCCACCTGCAGATGTCACACCAAGGAAGCACTGCAGCCCCAAGCAGTGCTCATTCCTCCCTGACAGACACAGGGAGAAAAAGCCAGTCTGGAAAGGTGGGACGCTCTGTGAAAGAAACATATTTATAAACTAAAACAACTACAGTTAACTGTCTCCCTTCTTTCTGCACCCTCCCAGGTTGATGCCCAACCCCTCTCTCCCCTCTCAAGCATCCCTTCAACACTACATTTCATTATACAACAATCACGCTCAGCATTTTTAAAGGCTAAAAAATTGACAAATGGGATGATGAAGCATTTCCAATTCCCCAGGGTATTTACTTCTATGTGCTGTTACAGTAACATGAAGCATGATAATCACAAAACACTTCATTTTACACAAACCCTGATTTAAAAGATCCTTGTATACACCGATGGTGTCAGCAGTTACACACGAATCTGGTCCACATCAGAAAGTACTTTTTAATTCCCTAAAAACCTCCAGAAGATGCTGTGCAGTTTATAAGTGGGGCATATGCATAATGCTGTGCAAGACTAATCAGCCTTGAGACAACAGCTTCTAAATATCATTATGGAGAAGACAAGAATGATGTTTAACTGCTGCTTCTGTCAGAGAGATTCTCCTTTCAAGTCACTCAGGATATCGAGTTATAGTATTTCCTTCCAGTAATCATGGGCTGGATAAACTCACATTTTCAGCTTGTGAAAAAGCAACAGCATCTCCTACCACTGATCTGTTTGCTCTGAGGAAGTAGCCTGAGTTATTTCAGACGTGGTCACCCTAGCATGTAATTTTACCCACGTCTGTATCCAGGCTGCAGCCAAAAACCACATTATTTTTGTAGAGAGAAATCCACAGAGGACCTGGAATACAGCAAGTCAGCACTGTTGGAAAGAAAAATAGAAAGAAAAAACCAACAGTGTGGTGGTTGCTGTTGCATCAATAAGCAGGTCGATATTTAAGTTCTTTGGGGGAAAAAAAAAAACAAACCTCTGATAAAATACCACNCTGCTTTTCCCACTGCCCCCAGAAGTCCAAGGCAGGACTTCCACCTGCAGATGTCACACCAAGGAAGCACTGCAGCCCCAAGCAGTGCTCATTCCTCCCTGACAGACACAGGGAGAAAAAGCCAGTCTGGAAAGGTGGGACGCTCTGTGAAAGAAACATATTTATAAACTAAAACAACTACAGTTAACTGTCTCCCTTCTTTCTGCACCCTCCCAGGTTGATGCCCAACCCCTCTCTCCCCTCTCAAGCATCCCTTCAACACTACATTTCATTATACAACAGTCACGCTCAGCATTTTTAAGGGCTAAAAAATTGACAAATGGGATGATGAAGCATTTCCAATTCCCCAGGGTATTTACTTCTATGTGCTGTTACAGTAACATGAAGCATGATAATCACAAAACACTTCATTTTACACAAACCCTGATTTAAAAGATCCTTGTATACACCGATGGTGTCAGCAGTTACACACGAATCTGGTCCACATCAGAAAGTACTTTTTAATTCCCTAAAAACCTCCAGAAGATGCTGTGCAGTTTATAAGTGGGGCATATGCATAATGCTGTGCAAGACTAATCAGCCTTGAGACAACAGCTTCTAAATATCATTATGGAGAAGACAAGAATGATGTTTAACTGCTGCTTCTGTCAGAGAGATTCTCCTTTCAAGTCACTCAGGATATCGAGTTATAGTATTTCCTTCCAGTAATCATGGGCTGGATAAACTCACATTTTCAGCTTGTGAAAAAGCAACAGCATCTCCTACCACTGATCTGTTTGCTCTGAGGAAGTAGCCTGAGTTATTTCAGACGTGGTCACCCTAGCATGTAATTTTACCCACGTCTGTATCCAGGCTGCAGCCAAAAAACACATTATTTTTGTAGAGAGAAATCCACAGAGGACCTGGAATACAGCAAGTCAGCACTGTTGGAAAGAAAAATAGAAAGAAAAAACCAACAGTGTGGTGGTTGCTGTTGCATCAATAAGCAGGTCAATATTTAAGTTCTTTGGGGAAAAAAAAAAACAAACCTCTGATAAAATACCACGAGAGATGCTAAGTGTGATCCAAGCTGTGACCCTGGCTGTGTCACAGTCCCTGCCCCAGGGCAGAGCAGCAGCGGATGGGGAAGGCACACCCTGGTTTAGGGATCAGCAGCAGGGATAAGGAACGGAGGGGAGAGGGCAGTGGGAGCACCTGCACAGGTAGCAGCCAGCCAGAGCAGCGCAGCTGCCCTCTGCTGACTGTCTGGTTTGTTGAACACGGCTCCGATCGCTCCCGCACAGCCCAGCCGAGCTTTACCCGGCCGGGAGTCCCTCCCCAGCCGAGCTCCGTGTGCAGCCGCAGCCGCGCGGGTCTCCGGCCCCAGCGCAGCCCCGAGCCCCGGCACCGCCGTGCTGCAAGGGGCTGCTCCGGCTGATTCACTGCAGAAAACACCGGGCACTGCAGCCAGGGCTCCTGCTGCACCCTGCCCGTGGGTGCCCGCACTCACCCAGCGCCCAGCGCGGCCGGCCCTGCCTGCTGCGCCGGGGTGGAACATTTCGGGCTGGTGCAGCCGCTCTCACCTGACATTTCAAATGAGGGGTCGCTTCAGCAACCCCCAAAATCGACAACCCTCACCGACATCAACGGTGCAGGCACTGCTGTGACAGAGGAACTCCGTGGCCCACACCTGCTGGCACCTGGGCTAGGGGAGTTTCCTGCTGGAAAGTATTTATTGAACAGCAAAACTCCTGGGAATCTCCGAATGGAACAGAGAGCCAACGCTTCCCAACTCGGACCAATTCTCGCGTCTTTCATGGCATTTTCTGCCTATCCCTCGGGTAAAATACACACGACCTATTTAACTTCCAACTTTTTGGTTTAAGTGAAAAACATCACTGCTAAACCCTCTGTAAAATGAATGAAAAGGAGGAAAGGTGGGATTCACGTTTTACGCAGATTACCACGTTTGCCAATCCCCCCGCCAAACTGCTTCGCTCTGAACTCGCGTCCATTTTACACAAGGTTTAAAAGCAAATGGGAGCAGCCACTCCTTTAGCACCTTAAACAATCTCCCTCCCAATAAAAGGCAGCCGTGTAGCTTTAACCCAGCGCTTCGCTGAGATTCCCAATGGATCGGCATCACCCACTCTGCGGCTGCTCCATCGCTCCCGTAGCGCCGCTGGAAAGCTGCGCTGCGCGGGGATGGAGCGCACGGCTCTGTTATTAACGCAGCCCCGCGCAGGGGAACCAGAGCAATAACCGAGGCTCATTCGAAGCCGGCTCCGCGCTTCTCCCCTCCGCCGAGCATCGCTCCATCCCACCACCTCCCCCGCCCGCCCCCGCCGCCAGCCCGGCCCC